>JAKCPI010000887.1:0-124482 GCA_023213315.1 Euborellia annulipes
ATTGGCTGTTCCACACCGCCTTGGGACTTGAGACAGTACAGCTCCCAAAGCCGGGATCTGAGGCGTCTGTTGCCAAGACGAAAGGTAACGCGAAGTCGGGGTAGGCCAACACGGCATCCGATGTAAGAAGAGCCTTTAGCGCTTGGAAGGCCTGCTGGTGGCAATCCGTCCACTCAAACCGAGCGTACTTTCCGGTCAGGTCATGGAGAGGCCTAGCTACTTCTGCGAAATGTGGCATAAACCTCCTATACCATCCTGCCAGCCCTAGAAACGCTCTGACTTCCTTCACTGTGCGAGGCGTCGGATACTCCTTCACAGCCTTCACCGTTTTGGGATCCGGACTAACTCCCGCCCCCGAAACCACATGACCCAGATACTCAACCTCGGGCATAGCGAACTCGCACTTGGCTAGATTTATCTTAAGATGAACCTCCCGAAACCTTCCCAGCACTCTATTCAGCCTTTGCAGATGTTCCTCGAAAGTGTCACTGAATATGATAACATCATCCAGATACACAAAACACTCTGCCCCCTTAAGCCCAGTTAAAATCTGATCCATTGCTCTTTGGAAGGTTGCAGGTGCTCCCGACAAACCGAAAGGCATCCGGTTGTATTCATAATGCCCTTCAGGGGTCGAAAAGGCCGTCTTTTCCCGATCCTCTTCCGCCACAGGTATCTGGTGATAACCAGAAGCCAAGTCAATCGTCGTAAACCATTTTGAATTGCCCAGACTCTCCAATGTATCCGCGATCTTCGGTAGAGGGTACACGTCCGCTTTAGTTTCAGCATTGAGGGCCCTGAAGTCTGTACAGAACCTATATTTCACCCCTTGCCCCCTGTCCTTCTTGGGCACCAAAACCACTGGGGCTGACCATGGTGATGACGACGGCCGAATGACACCTTCGTCTAACAAATTGCGAATCTGTTCCCTCATTTCCTCCTTAAGATGGTGAGGCACCGGGTACGGCCTACGATATATCGGAGTCGCACCCCCTGTTGGTATAGTGTGACGAACTCTCGTCGTGCACCCCAGCTTCCCTCCGCTCCCATACAACAGGTCTTCAAATGAGAATAGCATCTCCTGCATCTTCATCCTCTCGTCAGGCACCAAATGGGCCAGTTTGGTTGTCACCGCTTCCCTCAACCCCACCACCCCTTCCCCAGTCCCTACGGACAATCCCCGCACTATCTCCTGAGGCGCGATGGAATGCATTGACGCCAACGGAGTACCCTTCGAAAGTTCCACGAACTCCCGTGTGGCGTTCACCAACTTTACCGGGGTCGTCCCGTCCCCCACCCTATTCACAGAGCGGGCCACCCGCACACCGGCTAAGCTAAGCTCACGCGGTTCCAGTATAATCGAATCTCCTCCTTCCAGTCTCCCTTCCTTCCGCGTCCACACAACCTTTCCCTTTAGCACCACTTCGGACCACGGGGGTACCATCACATTCCGTACTACCCTTATGCAGCCCATGTCTTCCGACACCCCTCCCGGTTCCGGTGCCGCGTCTACTCCCCCTGGTGCACTCCACTCTCCCGCTGGACACATCTATTTTCGCCCCCAGAGGTCGCAGTAGGTCCATTCCCAAAATGCCATCATGTGCTGTCAGTATGTCGGCCACGATAAATTGGTGTTTGATTGGCGCCCCCATGACTGTCCCCACCACCTCCTGGATGCCCTCTACTGAAAGCTCACTCCCCGTAACACCCCTCGGCGTAAAGGGCGCCTCCGTTACTCTCCCCGAGCCAATTGGCCTCCTGATGACGAGGACGTCCGCCCCTGTGTCGACCAATAGCGTGTAGACCACGCCCTCCACCTCCAATGCCACACCTATCCCCTTCGAACGGCTATCCGATAGCTTAGGGATCAGCCGCTCCAACTCAGGCCGCGAGCCGGGGTCGTTCACGGCCGAGACTCTTTTGGGTGTTGCTGACTCGCCCCGCTCTGCTCCGCCTTGTTTTCGCCTCCAGAAGCAGTGTCCTTAGGGGCTGCTGTCCGCGTCTTTCGCGGGCAGTCTCGTGCCATATGGCCGCTCTCACCGCACCCAAAACACCGCATGACACCGCCTTGCGAATCCCCTTTCACCCTGCGTGGGCAGTCCCGAGCCAAATGGCCCCTGCCATCGCATACGTAGCATCTCAGCCCAGGACACCTGCTGGCCACATGTCCGTACTCGGAGCACCTGAAGCATCTCACTGTGTTCTTCGAAAGCCCTTGCCTTCCTCCACGCTGTGCACTCACGCAACAACAGGCACCTCCGCTCGACGAGCTACCTACACCAGCCTCCATTCTGGTCGCCACTGGCGGCGCCCCTCGCGCCGCGCCCACCAAGCCTAGCGCCTGACCCCCCTCCCGCTCGACGCGACGTATTTTCTCTAGCACCAGATCCAACGTCTTAGGTGGGTCAAATCTGATTAGGCTGCCCAGGTTTCCCACTAAACCTTCTATGAAGATGTCCCTCAGGAGCTCCTCCCCAATCGCCTCCCCGGCACCTGCCGCCCTCACCCCCATCTCCCTCACCCGATCCAAAAATTGTCTCCCCCCCTCGCCAACTCTCTGCTTCATGGTGAACATCTCTCTCCTAATGTCTACCTTACTCCTATCTACCTTGAACCGGCCCAAAAGTGCCGCCTTCAACTCCCCATAGGACTTCGAGTGCCCCACTCCCCGCAAAAATACTTCCGCCTCACCCTTCACCTTTAATAACAAAACCACGCGCTTATGCTCCTCCCCCCACCCCCTGCCTCAGCGACTCTCTCAAAACCCTCCAAAAAAAGGTCCACCCTCTCCTCAGAGGTCCCCCCGGACCACGAAGACAACAAACTCTGGATGGACAAATCCGGCGGCCTCTCCAACTTGACCACCACCGGCACAGGAGCCCCCTCCATCTCCAAAAAGGGAGGTGAATAAGCCAAGTCAATATATAGAAAGAACAAAACCCGCCCCTATTTTTGCAAGAGGCGCCACTTCTGACACCAGTGTAAATTTAGTACTCACCTCCCTTGTTGTCCGCGCTGAGTTGTGGGCTGAGAGACGACCACGAGATCCCTTACTAGGAGCTTCCTAAGGGATATTACTTTAGGAAATTCTTATAACGAAATTGAATCTTCCGCTTCCTTAATTATTATAAATTTATTCCCAAAAGTGTTTGACAAAAAAAAATAAAGCATATGGACAAGTCCAAAACAAAAAAATACATAAAATAAAATAAAAAAAATTATAAAATAAAATAAGATAAAACGGCAAAAAGAATACCTATAAAACGTAATTCTGACTCCCGTCTCCTTAATTATCGTAAATTTACTCCCACAAGTGTTTGACAAAAAAAAAATTAAAATATATAGCTAAGACCAAATAAAAAAATATAAAATAAAATAAAATAAAACGACCAAAAGAATATCTATAAAACGTAATTCTGACTCCCGTCTCCTTAATTATCGTAAATTTACTCCCAAAAGTGTTTGCCAAAAAAAAATTAAAATATATAGCTAAGACCAAATAAAAAAATATAAAATAATACAATCAAAAAAATATCTATAAAAACTTAATTCTAACTTAATGCCTAATGAAAGAGAAGAGAAGAAAAAAAATTGTTTATTCACCAATGGCCATGGTAACAACAACTGTCCAAACCGCCAAAATGTCCATCTTAGGTAATAACAATCGAAGACGAAAAGAAAAACTGGAGAATGTCCAATTGGGGCTCTCACACAATAATCCTGGACTTCTGTTCTGAACACACGCAAAAATCTCTCTGCCGAGAGCAAAAAAAAATCCGACCTTCGCTAGGCGCCGATAGCTTGCTATAGGTAAGAGCAAGTTTGCAAGAGGTCCCGTCTTCAGTCGCCTCCTGGCGGGCTTTTTTACGACATCTCTCTATCTGTCTCACTCTCTCTCATTATCTCCCTGTCAATCGATTTGGTCTCTATAATAATCAAGGACAGTCTTCGGCGGAAATCCTATGCAAGCTTGCGAATTCCTGCAATAGGTATGAGAGAGAGAGAGAGAGAGAGAGATAGGCACGTGTAAGGCTGGAATATTCCCGTGGTTTTCGTGACATGGTCTTTCTGTCTGTGTGTCTGTGTTCAATTTTAGGCATGAAGGAATTGAGCTATGAGATTGAAATTTTATATTTAAGATAGATACCCCACTAGCACGTGACTCGAAGCTTTTGAACAAAATCGGCCAAAAAGTACTAGTAATTTACTGATGTACTTTTTCAGTTTTTTTTTTTTTGTTTTCAAAATTCGCTCTAACGATTTTGATTAAAATTCTAAAATCAATAATTTTTTAGATGGTCTTTCAAATATATATTCTCATTTTGCTTTCAAAATTGTTTGAAGCACACTTGATTCTTGTACTTCGTAGGAAAAATAGAAGTAATAGTTTCCATTGTAACAAAGTATACTGCATCCTCTTTATATCATTAATCTGAGTTTTAATAAATTTCTAGATGCTTTTTTTTTTATTTATTTCTCCTTAGTCAGAGGACATAGGGTTTTAACCCAAATCTATATATAGGTTACAAGATACATTAATACAAAACACCATAGATAATAAACAATACAAAAACAGGGTACCAATAACACAATACAATAATAAACAACCAAATTAACAAATTGCATAAAAAGAATGAAAAGAATATCCAAAACTATAACATAGAAAAAATTAGAATATAAAATTACATAATAAAAAACATTGCTCAGGAAAACATGGATATTAAAAACATTTTATTAAAAAACTGTCACTTGTGGCTATTGTCCAAAGGTTTATATTTTGAGCTTTGATGCTATGGAAAATTTGTGGACAGCTTGAATTGTTATTTCGTTAGCGTGTTTCAGGAATTAGTTGTATGAAGGTGGGTCTCTGAAGCTAGGTCGAACTGCTGCTATGAAAGGACTTCTGTGTGATTTAAGTAGAGGACAGCAAAATATGAGATGTTCTGGAGTTGCTAGAGACAGAGAGCAGGACTAGATGCTCTTTAAAATGTATATTCTCATATTCTTTCTGTTTGAAGAACACTTTACTCATTTACTTCATAGGAAAGGCAAATTGTTGCCGTAGTAACAAATAAATGCATTTTATCTTCTTCTTCATCTGCCTATCCGTTTCGGATGTTGGCGATCATCATGGCGATCTTGGCTTTGTTGCAGGCTGCTCTCAGGAGTTCCATAGTTGAGACGCCATACCACTTCCTCAGGTTTGCCATCCATGAGATTCTTCTCCCTCCAGGACCCCTTTTACCCCCAACCTCCTTGGTCCTTGGACCAATTATGTGCAGAACTCCCACATTAGTGGTTGGACAGATGATCTGCCGCAATCTGTATTTCTCATTCCTGAGTATGTTGCCAAGATATTCAAGCTTCCGCTGCTTGATCATCATCATTAGTTCTGGTTGAGAGCCAATTATGTGCAGAACTTCCACGTTAGTAATATGATCTAATATTCTGCAGTAGATCCACATTTCGAAGGCTCTGATTCTTTTTTCGGATGCAATGCCGTCTAAGTCCAGGCCGTATAGCACAGTGGAAAATATGTATGTTTTTACAATCCTCTTTTTTAGCCTCATACTTATATCTCGACTGCATAGTAACTGTTAGAGGCTTCATTCACATTTTATAATTATTCAAAATATAGCCAGCAATAGAAGAGACATTAACATTTGATTATCCTTATTGGTCTTCTTAAATTCAATTATCGAAAGAGCACTACTATGCATGGGTAACTTAAGAAAAGAAAAAAAAAGGAGAGGAAAAAGAAAGAAAACGTGCTATAAAAGTTTTTAAATAAAAGATAATAGCGAAACTCTTGATGATTGAATCTGTTGATCCGCAAGAACGAGCTTTCAATGATAGTTCGAATTGATTTTCCATGAAGTTAAAGCAACTAATGGATTCCACCATTCATTAACGTCAAATACACTTTGAGAATAAGTTACTTAATTAAAATATTTTTTTTTCGAATATTTATAAGACAACAAGTAGGCCTATATAAATAAAAAAAAAAAAATAGATAGAGCTACTTTAAAAACAATACTATCTCTCTCTATATATTTCATATATAGGGTAAGAGAAAGTAAAAAATAGATAAACCCTCTTACTGAATAGCAGTTAAGCTTTTAATCCTGATGTTCAAATCCACCTTATTGCAAAAAATTATACAACGTTGTTAGTTCCTGAGGAAGGAAACGGGAATCCACCTCAGGATCTTTCCCATTAAAGTTACCCCCCTGATTAACCACAACAATCGTCCTGACATCAGTCCTGACACTACGGATTGAAAAGAAGGTAGCTCTTATTTTATCAATTTGTTTTTTCCTGACCATCCTGAGCTATAAAATCTATTTATATAATTCTCTAAAATCCGTCTGTCAGTCTGTGTGTCTGTCTATCACGCTCTATTTGGGCAACTTTCCGTTTGAATTTCGAAACCAAATTTTTTTATTAAATAAAAGAGACGGGGTATAAATGGCCTTTGATGCCGAAAAAGACTTTAAATGAAATTAATAAAAAAAAACAAACTTTTTTTCGTAATCAATAAGAGGGCCTGAGCCAGCTGCCGTAGAGTCCAGGGGGTCGAAGCTCCCGACTAGGCGAGAAGCCCACCTAAGCCGGGCGACGCAGTTAGTTTATTTAAATTCTATTTTCTACCGAATTATATATAACAAATGATCTCAAAAAGCGAAAGACAAAAAATAGATGTTTTAGAATAAGAACAATATAATGAAGAAGAAAATAATCACTACTTGATTATTCTGTACCAATGATGGCGAACCTATGACCAGTGGGTCAGACACTGACCCACGCAAGCGTTTTGACTGACCCACGATTGCTACTCACAGAAACTCACCTAAAAAAGTTGCACGTGAAGGAGGAAAAAGGCGCACTAAATCGTCAAACTACGCCCATTTTTACCCGTGAAGCCAATCGCCATCCCTGTTCTATACCATGGGAAACATACACAATTTCATATTCTCCTAGAAGGTAGGCTGCCCAAATGACTCAAAGTGTCTGCGTGAACCTCCCTGCCTTTTGGTTTGGTGGGTCTTTTGTCACAGACCATACATTATCCCCTTATCCACTTGACATTTCATGCACACTGTAGAGTTGTTTTGGCTGCCTATCTTCTAGGAATCTTTTAGAAACTTTTAGAATACAAAATTCTGTAAACCCTCATACAATTAGTTGATTGATTTTTACTTTCTCTTACCTCTATATATGTCAAAAATTCGAATTCAAAAATTTTGATGAATAAACACGTTTTGAGGTCCTTAGTCAAAAAAAAAATTAGTTTTCAACATAATCTGTGTCTGTGAACAAAATATCTCAAAAATAAAATGTCGACACAAAAAATCTAGTGTGACAACCACAGAACACAACTTTCGTTTTCGGTAAAGTGTGCGATAAGAGTGCGACCAGTCACACCAGATTTTTCTGAAATGTATTGCCTGATTATCTTAGAGTCAAGTCTCGTGTCCTTTGTATCGTATTTTTTCTTTTAAAAAAAAATCAACCAATCAGAGGAATTATTTATTAACATTGTAGTCATAAATTACGAATGGAATATATTTTATTTTTAATTAAATGTTAATTTAAAAAAAATATTTAAATATACATATGTCTGTAAAATAAAATTTCAAATGAGTTTATTTAATTGAAAAAAAAAAATTTCAAGGCTTTTTTTTAATACTAAAAGGAGAGGACAATAAAAAAAATTAATTATTTATTTTTTTGTTATTTAAATGATAGTATTTTAACTTTGACGTGTTTTTTTTTTTTTTTTACTCACGTTGGGTTTTAGAAGCAATAAAATTACCTTGGCTCTCTCTCCCCCTTAACGCATATTGTAAGTTGTTTTTCTATATTAGGGCTGTGATCCGTAATTTCTGAAATAGAATACATTTATTTCAGATAAAAAAACTTTGAAAAGGATCCAAATAATTTGTCACTCTAAAAAATTAATAAGTATTCAATTATTCTTAAAAAGATGCCATCAGCCAAAAATTTATTTATAAGCTTACATATATAATAAAAATAAACTTAAACAAGACAACAGATCTTACATCTGTCAACAAGTAGACCGAGTACAAAACCACCAGACAACGAAATATTATTTTTTTCCGAAATGTTTGGCGCCCCAAATAGTCCTATAATGATTTATTTAGTTAGAAAAATAATAATTATTGCTATATGGACGATGTTATGCACGAAGGAACCAAGCGCCTTTAACCTAAATCTGAGATAAAAGACATTTCACTTGCACAATTGTAAACAAAACCAGTGAGATTTACTTTTTGTTTTGTTTTATACAAAAAAGTGCACAGAGTAATAATGTTTAAATAAAGAGATAGATCTTCTTTTTCCCTACAATATGGCGGTATCTCATAATGACACTTAGTTCCTTTATGCATAACATCGTCCATTTTAAATTTCGCATAAAATTGTATGAGATGGAGTCAGCCAAGGAAAGAATAAAAACTTGTCGACGTTTTGCGTTTATTTTAAAACAGTTTCCACACTCTTGTCATGTATAATATTACAAACCATTCTAGAATGATTTTTCTATTTTTTTATATAACATATTCAAATAAAGTAATTAAGTCTCATTAATTTAATAGCTTCATTTTTTTTTTACTTAGTTTAACAAGATAAGACTATGAATCTTACTCTAAAAAGTTAAATAAATAAATTAAATTAGCTGACGACGACAGGATGGTCAAATAATTAACTTTATTACCTGATTTCATATCAATGAAAATACTTCCTGCGATTTGGTTAAGATAAACAAAAAAATACAGGTTGTTTGAGTCGATGCAAATTTTATTAGACGAGCCCCTCCCCCCCCTGCTGAAAGAGAGGCGCACCCCCGTAGTTGGAGCGTGTGGTGATAAAACCGATAAGCGGCGCGTTGTTGTTGTTGTTGTTTATGGCTTTCAAAATCGGTGTCGATTAAAAACAATGGCTTGTTGAGTCAAAGGTGATCCCATCGAGTGACATTTAATGCCTGGAAGTCATTTTTCATCCGAATGATTTTTCGAAACCCTTCCAGGTGTCAATCCTTTTTTTTTTTTTAAGGCTACACCTTTCTCTAATATTGATAAATTTTTCTTGCCTAAACGAACCTTTTGTATATGAATATATAAATGGAATTATTTTCTTTTGGCCTTTCTTTGATTGGTATTTGAATTTAAAAAAATTTAAGAAATTATTAATTGCTCTTGAGCTTCTCTCTTAAATTTACTCTGGAGCAATTAATTGAAAATCTATTTTAAAGGTAATCATTTGGGGCTTTCAGCAAACATAAACGAATTTATTCATCATCATTTATACAAATACTCTTAGGTCCAAATTGTTTGATTAAGGCCTATAATCTTAGATTGGATGAAATAATTTTATTTTTATTGTACTTTCCCGTACACTGTAAAAAATATGAATTTTCAATCATTTTTCTATACTTCGGTGATTTAATATTAATATATCCAGGATATGAATAAAATTAATATAAAGTTTATGAACAAATTCCAACTTTTAAACTTATCTTTTTCATTGTGTGCCGCCAAATTTTGAAATCGTTAAAGGTGCACCGCGACAAGTTGAGAATCACTGGTCTAAACGTGCTCAAATAACTTGACTACCTCAAGGAATTTTTGATTAAGGATTATTTATAATTATTTTAAGGAAACTTGAAATTATTCTTTTAAAATTTATTTCACAAATCTAAATTTATTAAATTCTGGTTTGAAATTCGCGCTCTAAACTATTTAAATATTTATGAAGTATATTAAAATCATACTAATTAAATAATTTTTATAAAGTAATTCAACTAAATAGCTATAAAAATTAAAATTAAAATTAACAATTTCACCAAAATAATTAATTTTAAAATATACAAGAAATTGGTTAGGTTGGCAACAAATTGAACGTTCTCATATATATTGTAACGAGTAGACTCGTTACAATATTCATAAACAGTTTATGAAACAGAGTTCCTATACTTATATAGGAAGTTTTCTGGAAGTTTTAACAGGTATATTATATAAAGAGAAAGTATTGTAATCGTCAAAAAATTCGACTTCGAGATTTTGATGCTTCTCCACGTTTTAGACCTCCCTCGAGTAAAAAAAAAAAATTTTGTAATTATGTCTGTGTGTTCGTGTGTGAACACGATTGCTTAAAAAGGCATGCAGCTAGATCGATGAAATTTGGTATATCCTCCTTTCACTATAATTGTAGATTTCTATCAACTTTTGGGGTAAATACGTCACTTGGAAGTAGTACTACTTTACCTAATGAGTTTTTTCAAGATTTTAAAATTTTCAATTTTTTTTGTTATAGGCTAATATATTAGTCAATTTTAAAAAAGTTTTTATTCTTTGACATTTTTTAAAAACTGAATAGTTTTTGAAGAAAAAGACGTTTTTTGTTAATTTTGAAAAAAAAAAAAAAAAAAAAATCATAACAAAATGATACAGGTGTGTGTCATTAACAAACATGAATTAGTGAAACAAATTAATTTGTTTATATTTACATGTTTTTGATTTTTTTTTTTTCAAATTTAACAAAAAATGTCTTTTTCTTCGTTTATTATTTGAAAAAATCTGGTGTGACTGGCGCACAGCACACAACTTTCTCTTACCTTCGGTAATCGAAAGTTGTGTACTGTGCTGTCACACCAGATTTTTTGTGTCGACATGTATTTAGTTCCCGGCAGTAAGGAATATTTGAATTCAGATGTAAAATTTATAAGTATGGGAAAATATTTATATTTTGTTACCAGGGCAACCATTTCTCCTATCTTTCCTAAGAAGCACAAGAGTGAAAGTGTGCTTCAAACAATTTTGAGGGCAAAACGAGAATATACATTTGAAAGAGCATCTAAAAAATAATTGATTTTTGAATTTTAATCAAAATCGTTAGAGCGAATTTTGAGAAAATCGAAAAAAACTGAAAAAGTACATCAGTAAAGTACTAGTACTCTTTGGCCGATTTTGATTAAAAAGCTTATTTTTCCGGTCCCGGGGGGTGTTTAACTTAAATATAAAATTTCAGTCTCATAGCTCAATTCCTTCATGCTTAAAATTTGACACACACACACACACACCCACCCACCCACCCACCCACCCACACACCCACACACCCACAGACAGACCATGTCGCGAAAACCACTTTTTTGGATTCAGGGGACCTCAAAACGTGAAGATCCATCAAAATCTCGACATCGAATTTTTGACATGAATCCAATACTTTCTCTCTATATATATATTACATATATACATAGGTAAGAGAAAGTAAAACTATTCAGTTTTCGAAAAAATGTCAAGGAATAAAAACTTTTTAAAATAGACTAATTTATCATAATATAACAAAAAAAAAAAAAAAAAAAAATCTGGTGTGACTGGCGCACAGCACACAACTTTCTCTTACCTTCGGTAATCGAAAGTTGTGCACTGTGCTTGTCACACCAGATTTTTTGTGTCGACATGTATTTAGTTCCCGGCATTAGGGAATATTTGAATTCAGATGTAAAAAATTTATAAGTATGGGAAAATATTTATATTTTGTTACTATGGCAACCATTTCTCCTATCTTCCCTATGAAGCACAAGAGTAAAGTGTGCTTCAAACAATTTTGTGGGCAAAACGAGAATATACATTTGAAAGAGCATCTAAAAAATAATTGATTTTTGAATTTTAATCAAAATCGTTAGAGCGAATTTTGAGAAAATCGAAAAAAAACTGAAAAAGTACATCAGTAAAGTACTAGTACTCTTTGGCCGATTTTGATTAAAAGCTTATTTTTCCGGTCCCGGGGGGTGTTTAACTTAAATATAAAATTTCAACCTCCTAGCTCAATTCCTTCATCCTTAAAATTGAACACACACCCACCCACCCACCCACCCACCCACAGACAGACCATGTCGCGAAAACCACTTTTTTTGGATTCAGGGGACCTCAAAACGTGAAGATCCATCAAAATCTCGACATCGAATTTTTGACATGAATCCAATACTTTCTCTCTATATATATATTACATATATACATAGGTAAGAGAAAGTAAAAAAAAAAAAAATGAAAATTCTAAAATTAAAAAAAAAAAAAACTCATTAGGTAAAGTATTACTTCTCGGGGACGTATTTACTCCAAAAGTTAATAGAAATCTACAATTTTAGTGTAAAGAGTATCTTATATTTATATAATTTCGATCTAGCTGCATGCGTTTTTAAGCAATCGAGTTCACACACTCACACACAGACAATTCCAAAACAATATACGAGAAAGTTTTGGAAAAGTCATTCCCGATTTATTTTAAAACAGATCAAACAAAAACTAAATTTTTATTAAAAATTAATCTTGAACCTCTTTTGGGAATTTTGGATTTTTTTTTTTCAAATGTTCTCTCTTCCTTAGCAATTAAATTAATTAAATATGCAACAGGATAAGGAACAGGTGCAGCCAAAAATAAAAAGCCTCCGATTTTTACAATCCAACGCGTCTTTTCGGGATTTCATTAATTTATATAAATAAGGACAGGTTCTTTCAGATATGGAAAAATAACAAAAAAATTCTCTTAAAACAAAGAAACTCGATGTTTGAGTGATAATTAAGAGTAACAGAACGGTGCAAGCAACCATAAAAATTTTTATTTTAAATATCGTCATCCTGAAGATGGGAATGATGCGTTCCCGAAACGTCGACGAAATTTAAATAAATTATTTTTATTCTATGCTGGGTGCCTACAAAATATTCTCTTTTCTATTTTGCTTAGATATAACATTAAAATTATTCAAATTTTTTTTTTTTTTTACCCCTAATTTATCAAAGTAATCATGTCGGCCATTTTTATTTTGCGCTTAATTATCATTGGTTTGAGTTGCCTAGATAAAAATCACTGATTTTTATTTCTGGAAATTTCTTTTCTTTTCGTGCTGGAGAGAGAAGGGGGGGGGGGGGAGCAAAGTGTATGTGTCTGTGTGTGGGTGTCGATGTCTTTGTATACAGACAAGATAAATGGTTTTCGTTGAAGAATAATTATTTTCCATGTTCTAATTAAGAATCCTGGCGATTAATCATTGAGTGACGCCGCGCATTGCAAACAGATCCGGCGCCCCCCCCCCACCCCTATTATTTAATTATTATAATTTCATACCAAAATAAATCCCTGATACAAACACTAACGTGTTTTACAATCATTAATTCTACATTAAATATAACAAACTATTTCGAATATAAATTATGACTTGATTCTCGATTTAATTCATTAATTTTTTATTTTTTTTTGGTTATAAAATTTATTCCATTTATTCATTCTTCATACAAAACACGAACGAATGCTTTCTATTCTCTTTCGATAAAGTAGGAAATTTATCATTTTTATGATAAATGCTTGTTTAATCAATCATAATTGAAAATTACAATTATTTTGCAATTATTTAATAATAAAAATAAAAATTTTCTTATATAAGAGAGATTTTCATTTATTTCCCTAACTCGGTTATGCTAGAATAAATTATTTCTGGTCTCTACAAATACTTTTAAATTATTCTTTCAAAACAATAGCGATTATAAATTATTTTAATTTTATTTTCAAATTATACTTTAAAGTTTCAATAAAAAAAAAAAAATTAACTATAAATATTTATTTACACTAATACATGATTATATGAAACAACAAAGAAACTTTACTAGATAATACTGGTTCATGTGAGAAAATTAAACCATTCTAAAAAATCTGGTGTGACTGGTCGCACAGCAGACAACTTTCTCATTTTTTTTTTTTACCAATGGTAAGAGAAAGTTTTATACTGTGCTTGTCACACCAGATTTTTTGTGTCGACATATATTTAGTTTCCGCAGATGCATTATAATTCAAGATGTAAAATTTATAAACAGAGAAAAAAATATTTATTTTTTGTTACCATAGCAACCATTTTCCCTATCTTTCCTATGAAGCACAAGAGTAAAGTGTCCTTCAAACAATTTTGAGAGCAAAATGAGAATATACATTTGAAAGAGCATCGAAATAATAATTGATTTCCTGGCTGCTGTTCCTGAGAAGGCTCCCGTTCCTGTTTCTAAATTGATTTTTAAATTTTAATCAAAATAATTTTGAGAAAATCTAAAAAAACTGAAAAACTACATCAGTAAAGTTCTAGTACTCTTTGGTCGATTTTGTTCAAAAGCTTATTTTCACTCTCCAAAAGGGTGCCTAACTAAATATAAAATTTCAACCTCCTAGCTCAATTCCTTCATGCTTAAAATTGAACACAGACACACACACTCACATACAGACAATGTCACGAAAACCACTTTTTTGATTCAGGGGACCTCAAAACGTGTATATCCATCAATATCAAAACATCGAATTTTTTGACATGAGTCCAATACTTTCTCTCTTTATATATATGTATATTAACATATACATATAGGTAAGAGAAAGTAATAAGCAAAAGCAAGTTGCACAACTTTTGCGGTCTTTTTAATCAGAACAAAGCCCCCTTCGTTTGAAAGATCGAATATGAGATGCTTGCTCATGTTTCTTAAAGTATCGGTATAAATGTTTATTTACTTTTTTTTTTTTTCATTTTTGAGAATAAATCTCCTTCCTGTAACGGATTGTTATGAAATTCTGTCCATGGTTGTAGATCTTAAGTTCTCAACGTGGGCGATAACGCTCCCTTGTGCGCGTTTGAGACTTTTTTTTTTGGGGGGGGGGGGGCAGTAGAAGACCCAGAGAAAATTATGGGGCATTGAGATGGCGAAGATGGGACGTGGGCAGATCAAAAAATATAGTCTAAAAAAGGCAAAAAGATACACCCTAATCAAGTACTAAAGTAAAACTTAATATCGTTTAATTTGTGTTATTGTAGATATTGGTATTCATTTTTACTTTCTCTTACCTATGTATATGTAATATATATAGAGAGAAAGTATTGGATTCATGTCAAAAATTCGATGTCGAGATTTTGATGGATCTTCACGTTTTGAGGTCCCCTGAATCCAAAAAAGTGGTTTTCGCGACATGGTCTGTCTGTGGGTGTGGGTGGGTGGGTGGGTGGGTGTGTGTTCAATTTTAAGCATGAAGGAATTGAGCTACGCGGTTGAAATTTTATATATATATTTAAGTTAAACACCCGCCGGGACCGGAAAAATAAGCTTTTAATCAAAATCGGCCAAAGAGTACTAGTACTTTACTGATGTATTTTTTCAGTTTTTTTCGATTTTCTCAAAATTTGCTCCAACGATTTTTTTTTAAAATTCAAAAATCAATTATTTTTTAGATTCTCTATAAAATGTATATTCTCATTTTGCAATTGAAATCTTCTGAAGACCACTTTACTCTTGTATTTCATAGGGAAGATAGGAGAAATGGTTGCCATGGACCGGAAAAATAAGCTTTTTGACCAAAATCGACCAAAGAGTACTAGTACTTTACTGATGTATTTTTTAGTTTTTTCGATTTTCTCAAATTTGCTCCAACGATTTTTTTTAAATTCAAAAATCAATTATTTTTTTGATTCTCTATAAAATGTATATTCTCATTTTGCAATTGAAATCTTCTGAAGACCACTTTACTCTTGTGTTTCATAGGAAAGATAGGAGAAATGGTTGCCATGGCAACAAAATATAAATATTTTGCCATACTTATAAATTTTACATCTGAATTCATATGTTCCGTACTGTCGGGAACTAAATATATGTCGACACGAAAAATCTGGTGTGACAAGCACAGTACACAACTTTCGATTACCGAAGGTAAGAGAAAGTTGTGTGCTGTGCGCCAGTGGATCACGTGGATTTAATACTGTAACAATGTTGGTAACTAAAAAGAGAAATTGACTTCATGTTACTTAACGCGGCGGTTGTTTTTAAGTAAATATATTCTATCCATATGCTTAAAAAAGCCCTTATTACTGGATGTGAGAGTTAGAAAAACTGGAATAGAAATGTAGACAGAAAATGACTTTGGTTCGGGTGATTCGTGGTCGCCATTCATATACCTATTTACAATACACAATATGAGCTGAGTGAAAATTAAAATAAATTTTGAACAAGAAACAACTATCACAAAAAAGATCCGACAAAAAAAAACCCTCTCACTCACCTATAAGAAATAGTAAAAAAAAAACTTGTTTTAATTTGGAAAACACCTCCTGAGTCAAAAAAAGAAAGGATAGATAATAGATAGTGAAGGAATTATTCAAATGACCAAATTCTAAAGAGGATTTTTCAATAGAGTGAATATTTATTAACTTGTCGATGTTTATCATCTATTAAATAGTAACAATTTTTTTTTGTTTAGAAAACAAATTCCTAGTTTAATTTTTTTTTAGCCTGCTTAGGCCATTTGACTTTACAAAGTTTTCGTATAAATTTGAAATACATTATATCGTTGAATTCCGGCTCTGGAAATGATTTCATTTTATAATGATCTTTATTTGAAATTCACTTAAGAAAAAAAAAGATGGTATATTTTTGTTTAAATAAGGAAACCTGTTTGCTTACTTTATGAATGTTTAATTAGCTTTAAAATTACAAATTTATTGCATTCTATTTATGTTTAGAATATGTAAAAATAAGCATGGGAGAAAATTAGTCGGTTAGTTTTTCTAATTTTTTTTTTTAGCGATTTCATCCTTTAATTTGAATAGGGGGTCGGCCGACCCCGCACCGTGGAAATAATACACAGAAGGAGAAGATTCCATCCCTTAAATAGGCTCAAAATATGTTTTTTGTTTTTTATAGGCTTTAATTTTTTAATAACGCGAAAATTTTTTTTTTTTCTGATTTAACCAAATGCCACGAATTTGTATGCCGTTTTAATTGAAGAAAATGTTTCTATAATGGAGAGATGGAGATATCACCCAAATTAGAGTGCTCGCGGTTCATTAAAATTCCCTCTTTTTCAGCCTAAATTTATTTGGCCATCTTCAGTTATTGGAAATTATACACAATATATACCAATAACTGACGATGGCTAAATAAATTCAGGCCAAAACGCCTTTTTCTTGGAGTTTTTAAACCTCGAGCATTCCAATTTGGCTGATATCTCCATCCCTCCATTAGCAGCCACAACTTCAAGCGAAAATGTTTCAAACTTTTATTGTGCTAAGAATTCATTTAGAAAAGTAGAGACTAGATTTCCAATAATTAAATCATATTAAATGAAAACCTATAGAAAAAAACCAGGTAATTCTGTGAGATACCTCTAGAAGAAAAAAGTGGACTCCGGGGGGTGGGGGGGGAGAGTGAGAAAGCTCACTAACTTTCTCTTACCTTCGGTAATCGAAAGTTGTGTTCTGTGCTTGTCACACCAGATTTTTTCGTGTCGAAATATATTTAGTTCCCGACAGTACGGTACATTTGAATTCAGATGTAAAATTTATAAGTATGGGAAAATATTTATATTTTGTTACCATGGCAACCATTTTTCCTATCTTTCCTATGAAACACAAGAGTAAAGTGGTCTTCAGAAGATTTCAATCGCAAAATGAGAATATACATTTTAAAGAGCATCTAAAAAATAATTGATTTTTGAATTTAAAAAAAAGTCGTTGGAGCAAATTTTGAGAAAATCGAAAAAAACTGAAAAAGTACATCAGTAAAGTACTAGTACTCTTTGGCCGATTTTGATTAAAAGCTTATTTTTCCGGTCCCGGGGGGTGTTTAACTTAAATATAAAATTTCAACCTCGTAGCTCAATTCCTTCATCCTTAAAATTGAACACACACACACCCACCCACACACCCACACACCCACCCACAGACAGACCATGTCGCGAAAACCACTTTTTTGGATTCAGGGGACCTCAAAACGTGAAGATCCATCAAAATCTCGACATCGAATTTTTGACATGAATCCAATACTTTCTCTCTATATATATATTACATATATACATAGGTAAGAGAAAGTAAAAATTATATATTTTTTAATGGAAACTTTCCTGGTCCAAACCTAAAAAATTACCAATAAAGATTTTCATTTTCTTTTATAAAAATAATGAAATAATAACAAGTAGAAAACGCGTGGGCGGGACTTAATATTGTCCCTCACTGTACGTAGAATTTTAGGTTTTTCAAATTCACTTTCCGGCTCTTCCTTCCATAGAGCCAATGTTAAATCCCCATATGGGGATTTGCATGTTAATTTCGATTCAAAAGGGGTCGGTCCCCTTGTGAACTTTTTACACATTTAAAACATTTTTTTTTTTCCAATACTTAGGAAATTTTGTATTTGTTTAGGATTGTGTATAAAATATCTAAATATGAGATTAAAATTTTGAAAAATAACCATAGTTTATTTCACGCAGTCAACATTTAAAATGCAAGTTTGAAACTAAGGTGCTATGGGAAACTACATGTAAATATATCTCGACACAAAAAATCTGGTGTGACAGCACAGTACACAACTTAAGATTACCGAAGGTAAGAGAAAGTTGTGTGCTGTTCGCCAGTCACACCAGATTTTTTTTTAATTTCAATAACTATATATTTTATTTTCTGTTGTTTTAATAGGCGGAAGGGGAGGTTTTTTTTTTTGTTATTGACATTTGTTCTTGGTGTCTCCCTTTTATGATCCTAACAAAAACTCTCCTAGATCACGAGCAGACTTCTTCCCTTTATTATTTTTTTATCCACTCAATTTCTGACACGTTTTGTCGTGCTGTGGTGTCGTTAAGTGGTGATAATTTGTCGAAGGACCTTCCGATCGAGACTTTCTGATAAGCCATTTTCGGGTCAGATAATTGGATGAGGCGCCCCCAGGAGGAGGAGGAGGTTCGCTCCTTCAGGTAGTCAGTCCAATCTTGCGCAACTTGAACAAATTTCTTCTTGTTTACTTTTTTAACTTCAAGTATATAATTTCCAATTAATATGTCGTTGTCCCAAAAGGCTTGTCCTTCCTTCCTTGGGTACCTGAAGTACCTGAACTTCAATTCAAGCCTGTCAACTTGACTTCCTTATAAGCGTGTCAAGAGAGAGGGGTTGCTGCCAAACCCTTCTTTTATTTACCACACCACCGTTACTAATAGCTGACCTGGCAATTTGCTTTTATTATTATTTTGGGGAAAGAAGAAAAGGAAAAAGAAATATTTGATTGGTTTTTAACCACTGATGCGATTCGAATCTTTAGTGATGTTTTTCTTTAGTTGAGATCTCTGACACAATAAATACCACTAGATGGTCAATTAACCAAGACAATTGTCCCTAAATTGCCAGAGCACTGTATTTGTTGTACATTTTAGTTTCTTAATCAACCTATTTTACCCCTAGGATTTTGTTAAACTCTTTTATTAAAGAAGACATGAAAAAAAGAAAGAAGTACCTTCAAATTTTTGAATTTTCTTTTTCCAAATGGATTTATTTATGGTTTAAAGTATCAATGAGTATTCGAGGGATATAAAACTATCATATTAAAATAAAAATTCTGGTGTGACTGTCGCACCAGATTTTTCGTGTCGACATATATTTAGTTTCCGCCAATATATTAGAATTCAAGAAAGATGTAAAATTTATAAACATGGGAGAATATTTATATTTTGTTACCATGGCAACCATTTCTCCTAATCCTTCCTATGAAGTACAAGAGTAAAGTGGTCCTCAGAAGATTTCAATGGCAAAATGAGAATATACATTTTAAAGAGCATTTAAAAAATAATTGATTTTTGAATTTTAATCAAAATCGTTGGAGCGAATTTTGAGAAAAAATATACATATAGGTAAGAGAAAGTAAAAAAAATCTGGTGTGACTGGCGCACAGCACACAACTTTCTCTTACCTTCGGTAATCGAAAGTTGTGTTCTGTGCTTGTCACACCAGATTTTTCGTGTCGACATATATTTAGTTTCCGCCGATATATTAAAATTCAAGATGTAAAATTTATAAACATGGGAAAATATTTATATTTTGTAACCATGGCAACCATTTCTCCTATCTTTCCTATGAAGCACAAGAGTAAAGTGTGCTTCAAACAATTTTGAGGGCAAAACGAGAATATACATTTGAAAGAGCATCTAAAAAATAATTGATTTGGGGGACGAGCGCCCCCCTTTAGCCCCCACCTAGTTACGCTACTGTTTTCACGGCACTTTCTTGAATATACCTTATATATCTTTTCTGAATATAAGTAATAAATTTGTTTCATAACATGGTACATCTAGTACAGTAGTTTTTATAATAATAAAAAAAAATCATAATTGACAAACCTGCTCTGTAGAAATCATTGACATCGATTTAAATTTTTTTGTTTGAGAATCAGCCATATATAGTATATATATATAATATTTCGTTTAAATATATGCCCTCATCTTGTGGGTACTTGGATAGCGACCACGAGCTATCCGAGCTGGGACTAGCAGTTCTATCTTTTACATGTCTGTCCCTTTCTTCTATATTTTCATCAGGCGTCAGACCGTGCGACGGGCCGGCCTTTTCAATTTCTTTCGGTCGTAAAAACACTTACCCTCGACCCCGTACCTTGGGAATAATAAAAGCGAGGAAAGAAGAAGAATATTAGGTTTAAATATAATAGTGGCATTACCTATTTTAATAAAGGTAGTAAGTAAAATTAAGATAGGGTTAGGGGGCTCTAGAAAAATCATTTTCTCAAAGGGGGTGGTGAGCAAAATAAGGTTGAGAAACTATGGCTTATAGCTTCATATTTCGAAATTTAAAAAAAAAATTCATTTTTATCTGAAAATGGGAAAGAATAGAGACCATATTTTTTTGCCCATTTATTATTATTTTTTTTTTTATTCGTAAAATCTTCACGATTTCCCTCCTTCACTTGTAGGTGATTTCTTCTTATTAGAATAGTGAATCCATTCGCTTCTTGCTTTAGGTGTCAAACTTAAGAACTGTATCTGAATCTGACATATGTTTTCTTGCTGTCACAATCTTCCACGAATCCCGCTCTAGCACATGTCAAATTGGTTTCCATCCTTTTTTTTTTTTTTTTTTACTTTTTATTAATAGTATTATTATGTCACCAAAAAATACTTTTTCCTGGGAGGCCATTAAGAGCGAAGTTGGTTGTTCATGCGTGATGGCCGTGATATTTGCTTGTCCGAAGATGGTATGGATGGCCTCGTCGTGGTCCCCGTCGTGAGGGGCGGAGTCCCTCCAAACGAGCATGAACAAAGGGCTCCGACCAAGAGCAGCACTTCTTTCTTTCTTTTCTTCTTTATCCTGTTTAGATATCTCACTTGAAGTTCAAGGTGGCGTGGGATTCCCTCAACTCCTTTTTAATCTTTTAATCGCCTCTCCTCTCTCTCTCTCTCTCTCTAGCCGAATGAATAAATTTATATATCATAATCAGAGAAAAATAAACTATTAATATGGAAACGATATCATTTTTAATTTATTAATATCATTTTTAAAAAAAAAAAAAAAAAAAAACTACACTGTTAAAAATTGTCAAGGAGTATTCATAAACTTCTTTAAGAAATCTGTTATATAAACTGTTTATGAATTTTATATTCGAGTATATGAAAAGTTCATATACTAAAATATGAACTTTCATAAACCAATTTATTATTATAAGTTTCATAAACGGGTTTATGAAAATGAATTTCATACACTAGTTAAAAAAAAACCGCCTCTCTAGAGGTTTGAACTCGAGCTCTTGGTTTCTCCCCTTCATATATGAATTTGTACGACGCCTTTACCATCTCGACTACTTACTTTTTTAAGAATATCATACTTTTATAAGCTAATTAAATTTAATTCATTTTTTTTTTACTTAATAAGCTAGTTTATGAATTTGATTTCACAAACTGGTTATATTAAAATTCAATCACGACAGTGGGTGAGACCTATTGAAAATTCATATTTTGCGACCCCCCCTTATTTTGAATTGCAATCACAAATTATGATACCAACAAAATGTATAGATCAAAGTCTAAATGAAGGCACGAAATTGGAAAAAATTTGACATACTGTAAATGTTTGAAGCGATCCTTGAAAATAAATGTTAAGCTCAAAAACTATTCGACAAACATAACTAAAATAAAATCTGAAATCAAAATTGCTACGAGCAGACAACATTATAGACATACCATAATGAACATTGCACACAATTCACGTTCCAACAGTTTTCGGCAACTTGGCCATTTAAGACTTGACGATAACCGTTAGTGAATTAATCATATGATTTAGGGTCAGAGGGCTTGGTTGGTTGATGCTGGGTAAACTAGAAAATAACAGAATTTGATTCTGGGATGAAGATTTATTTAAAGTTGATCTCTTAGAGCCGTTCTTATCCATCAATCAAATCAAATGGACGATGTATTTTTCATTATTTAGTTTGATTTTAATATTTTATTAAAATGTATTAAGGTCGACTCGTTTTCAAATTCTCAGTTTCGATTTTATATCATCGTCAGGACCTACAGGTACAATTATCACCATCCACCAGAGTTTAATGGAGCAACTGCGGCTGAGTTCAAATCTAAAGTTTTTAAAAAGTCGATTTGAAAGTCGAAAAGTCGACTTTTAGAAATGATTAATCGATTCCGAGAATCGAAAAATATTAAGTCGTTTCCAAAATCGAAAATCGACTTTTCGAGCGCCTTTTCCATCTCTATTTTAGTTAGGCCTATAGTTATTAAAATACATGTATAGAAAAAACTTCAGTGATAAGTTGGCAGAACCTGAATTATGATAATTATGTATGTTCAATTTTTATAATAATAATATATTATATAATAAACATTATTTAAATAAAAATATCTGAAAAATTAAATAGACAAGGACAAAAGTATAATTTAATAAACTTTTAAGTTTATTTTTTTTAATTTAACTAGTTAAATAGAAAATAAAATTACATAATTTTATTTGTCTATTTAGGAAATAATAATATGATTGAAAATATCAAAGAAGAAAAGGATTTAATTGAGGTGAAAAAAAAAAACGAGTGAAAGATGATGTGCTGATTTGGCGAGTTGTGGATACGTCAAGTCAAGTATGAGAGGCCAGCAGGAAGGACAGTCGCCGCCGCCCCGCCTTCACTCTGTCAAATAGGCATCCCAATCTACTCATCACTGCAAAGACAATTTTATTGCACTGAGAAAGTTTTATTTAATTTTTTCTCCCTTTTGCTTGTTTCAATTTAAAGCTTGTGTTTAGGAAATTTGGAAGCCTATTTGGAACGTATTTTATTATTAAGTTTTCAAAATTAGATGTTCCTTCACTCAGTCTTGTTTTTTGGCGAGTTTTAGGTGCTCGAAAAGTCGATTATCGATTTTAGAATCAACTTGATATTTTTCGATTCTCGGAATCGATTAATCATTTCTGAAAGTCGATTTTTCGACTTTCTAGTCGACTTTTTAAAAACTCTATAACTCGTGCTTTAGAGATACTCAGTAAATATATTTATTTATTTATATAACATTTTTTTTTTTTTTAACATTCACACTTTTTTCTCATTCACACTCACACTCACACACACATTCACACAGTCTTTTCGGCAACTTAGGCCATATAAGACTTTGACGATATCCGTTATTGATTAATATACACATATTGGGGGTCCAGGCATTCTTATTTAAGCCATTTAGTATCCAAATGGCTTAAATAAAATCATCTGAATGCCTGGGATCCGAACCCTCGGCCCTTGGTATACAATTTTAAGATATTTCATATTAAATGTTTCCTAAATTAGAGCATCATTAAGGTTGAATTTTATTTGCTATCATGGACATACTAATTAATATTCTAATATCATATCCGCCAGGTTTTTGTTCATGATATCCCTTCTTATTTAAATAAAGCAATTAATTGTAAATTCAAATCGATAGTATTTTAACAAAAAGAAAAAAAAAAAAAAAACAATTTTCATAAATTAAATGCATCAAATCCATCAACAACACATTGAAATTAAACAAATTTCAAGCAATAAAAAAAATTCCCAATAACAACAACAACAACAACACTTCTATAAATCACTTTTATTTCATATAATAAATTATAAAATGCTTTCAAATTAATTGCCATCCAACCACCTTTAAGGTGAAATATTTATTTAAAAAAAAATGAGGTTAAAGTAACTATAATAATAATACTAATAGTATTCTCTACAACTCAAGCATGATTTAATTTATTAAATGGGAATATTAACTAAATTTGAATAGAAGAACACGTTTAAACGATTTAAATAGAATTTTTATAGGGGGGTGTTATAAAAGACTATAGCGTTAATCGAATGCAAGACGTGACGTTTACTCTAAAGTGTATGTATGCATTTTATATAAGGAAAGAAGAAGCAGCTGTTGATATCAGTAAGCAGGCTTATCTGCTCATCCAGCTGCTTTATTTGCGCTCTTTATAATAATAAAGGACACCTTTACTTAAAAATTAAACATTACTGATGTGAAAGAGATAAATATACAATTAGCATTTCTTTATTTAAACTCTGGAAACTGTATAAGTATTTGAATTTTTAACCTCTCCAGGTAACAAATAGATATAAAAATGGTATCTTGTACAAACTACCAACTCATAAATATTCTGTCTATAATATAAATTTATATATGGAAATTATTTGAACATATATATATTTCATTTCTTTACGTTTAAATATAATATTGACCAAATAAGGCCTTCTCAAATATTTTTCTTTCCATATGATAAGTCAATAATGCCCTGTTCCTAGGACGTTATATATCAAACCAATATCATTAACAATACGATAACTTGTCAAAAAGCGTTGCTTGAATGTTAGAGAAACTATTATTTCGATAAATCATTCGATTAAGTTATATTGGAAATTTGATAATTGTAACAAGTCTCTTAATATACATTTTAAACTGCCTTTTTACTTCTGTATCAATGTTGAGGTTATTACAAACTATATATTTATATTTTTAAAGAACACTCACACTTTTTTCCCATTCACACTCACACACACCCATATACACCAGCACAGTCTTTTAGGCAACTCAGGACTAATACTTAAACGATACTCGTAATTGCTCGCGGCTATGCCGCTCCATTCTCAACTTGGCCCTGGCGGGCGGCGTCTCGGATGTGTGCAGTAGTTTTCCCCATAAATTTAAAACCCAAAAACTTTTTGCCCTTGGGTCTTTGGCAAGTGTGAAATTTTCAAATTTCCCTCTCTGACTTAAATTTTAAATTTCCCGCTCCCGCTCCACTTCCTGTAACTCTAGCCAATCAGCGTCCTGATCGACACAGACGGAAGCTAGCGCTTTATACCGGTATATAGTAATGATTATGATATTTATTGGGGCTCAAGGCATGCTTATTTAAACCATATGGTATCCAAATATAAAAGACAGTGCTATAACAACAAGCCCCAGGTCCAAACAATATTTGAATAAAAATTTGTTAAAATAAGTCATATAAGTTTAAAAAATTAGCATCTAATAAGCAATTTTAGTACTCATACCAATGGCGTATACAAGTTTTTCTTATACCGAAACAAGGCTTGTTCCGACCCCAGCCACTGCGAAAATTTTATTTAAGTTATTTGGATACCAAATGGTTTATACAACCTGCCGGACCCAAATATATATATTTTACAGATAACGCTATATCGTTTAAAGTGCCAAGTTTCGAGGACTGAGTTTGGACAAATAAAATTTTGTCCGAAACGTTTCCCTTTCGGCATTTGGCATCCAAAGTTTCTCACAATTTATTTGCTGCAACTGTACTCTGCTCTCTTCCATTCAATATAACATAACAACAGTCGCCAACTTCTCTTCAACTTACTTATTATATAAAAGGATATTGCGATTTACCTTTGCGATATTTAGAAATGTATTTGTATTTTGTTAATAATTCTTATCACGAATTGACAAATTTGATTTGATAATCTGATAAACTACTCTGATAATGTTTATTTTATGAAAAATCATTAATATATAAATTGCTATTGCAATCCATTATTTTTCTTTTCTAATATAGCTACTACTAGAAGCATACAAAATTTTCTTTTTTTCCCTTCATCTTTTGAAGTTTGTTCCCATACTCTTGGATAATTTGATCGTTTTCCCAATTAAGTCTTTATTTACTCAACACCAAAACATTAACGGTCCAAAAAGAGATGAGATGACTCGCTCAGAGAAGAGAGAAAGAATATCAACACTGATGACCAACGCCACCCACAATTCAAATAAAGAAATCTCTCTTAATCGTTCCAGTGGAGTTCTTGAAACGCTTATCTCTTATGAATCGTGTAAATCGTCCAGATCATCCTGGGGCTATTGAATATCTTCCTTGAGGGCACCTGTTGACGTTATGTTTTCGCGTCAAGTCACCGTGGACGCACCATCGGGCACAGCAGGCGGGCGGTGGTCCCCCCCGTGAAATTCTTCACAATCTCGATCAACAAGGAGGAAACCAAACCATTACGCCAACGAAGCCTAATTATGACGCTGCGATCTCAACAAACAATACCATCAATGCTCGATCATCTTCATGTGTCAAATCGAAACAGCGCCATTTTTTCTTTCTAAAAATAAATAAATAAAAGAGAAATAAATTTCTGAAGTCATCGTTGATCAATATGGCTAAATAGAATAAAAGAAATCGCATCAATTCTAATTAAAAGAAAAAAATCCAAATCCCTTGGCTTTATTATGATACGTATTTAATGTGAAATTAAAAAATTTTTTCTATTATTTCCTATTATTTGTAGAGATTTGAAAAAAGTTTTTTATAAATTCCTTTTAGTGTTAGAAATCTTGAAAATCGATTCCCAACCATTCGTTTCTTTTCTAATATTATTAGTAATACCTGCCCCTTAGAACTCTGGTCTCATCTATGAACGATACAATTTAATTGAATCGGTCATTTCAAAAACCACCGAAGTCACATTTTTTTCAAATATGCTTTTTTGCTGTAAACGCTTCCTTAGAGGTAGATGTGTATTCTGAAAAAAAAAACTACCCATTCCTTCCTCTTCAAAATACTACCCCGCAATAGTGCATAAACAACATAAGTCAGTTACTTGTGATTTGAGGGTGCGCATTAATAGTAAAAAATTAGATGATTTTAAACGAGTTCAGGATCAGAGTTGGGTTTTATACATGATTTTGTAGTTTTATACAAAAATCACGGATAAAACTGTATAAAATGTATAAAACTCGGATGCGCATCCTCGAACCCGTTGAGAAAGGAAATTCAAATAAAATTTATTTATCTTTTAACCTTTTTTTTCTTTTTTTTCGCCGGGAGCCGTGGCTCGAGTGGGAAGAACATTCAGCCCTCGCACCGGAGTCCCGGGTTCGCCTCCCATGGCCCAAGCGAGACAAAATTTATTTCATTTGATTTGACTACAAATCATTTGAAATAAATAGGGATGGGGTCTAAATGGCCTTAGATGCCGAGAAGGACCTTAAAAAAAAAAAAAAAAAAACAAACTTTTATTTCAGGAAGTTGAAGTTTTTTACAGTTTTTTAAAAATGTGCGTTTTTGAAATGACCGATTCAATTATATCAGCTACCACATAGGCATATCCAGAATAGTTAATCAGGATTCAGGATCTATGAAAGATCTATAATCCCCCCCCCCCCCGCCTTGATAGATATGAAAGGGGGTAAGTTTTAAGACAAATGAAAAATAATATTAATAGTATGACAATGCAAATTTGCGTAAACTAATTTTTTTTTGTTTGTTTTAGAAAACATATTTCATAAAAAAAAAAAACTATTATAAAAATAAATATGGGTGAAAATAATAACAGTTGATATTTTATTTAAAAAAAAAAACCTCAAGTTGAGATGCGGAGAGGCAAAAAGAAAATTGTTTTTTTTTTTTTTACTTTTATAATTTTAATTAAAATTTCATTTCCTTCCTTGGTCAAGACAAACAAAAATTTTTTTTTTATAAATAAAATTAAAAAAAAAAAAAAATTATTGAAAAAAAAAAAATTTTACACTGTTGGTTCTGAATCTCATTTCCTTGGCCAAAAGTCTGTTTGAATAAAATGACAAAGTAAAATCAATATAATATATTATTATTATTTTTTATTATATTAATACACCCTTTTTTTTAACACTTGGCCTTTTTTTCATGACCATTTTCTTTCGGTTTGAAATGAGGTGTTCATATGATCTTTCGACAAAGAAGACCCGTGTTCAAATCCAGGGCGTGAGGGATTTTTTTCATTTTCAAGATATAAAATTTATAAACATGGGACACATCACAGGCTTCTTCCTCTGGGCTATCAATCCAAGGAGAGGTTGAGCGTTGCTTGATATATATCGAACTTGATGATTCTTTCAACTTGCCAGGTCTGCCGGTAAATTTGAAATTCTACTAGGCCCCTTTCGCTGATATTAAATCTAAACACGGCCAACACGTTTCTTGCTATGAATGCGAGAGGGATAAATGATAGTTTCATTGATAAAAGAAATGTCGGGTAACTCGTAGTCGCCATCAGCATACCAATTCGGTATGAATTATGTCCCTGAGTATTTAATTTCACCATTCACCATTATTTTAATGATTTCTATAGATTCATATAATTTTTACTTAAAGTATTGGATTCATGTCAAAAATTCGGTGTCGAGATTTTGATGGATATACACGTTTTGAGGTCCCTTGAATCCAAAAAAGTGGTTTTCGCGACATGGTCTGTCTGAGTGTTTATGTTTAATTTTAAGCATGAAGGCATTGAACTACGAGGTTGAAATTTTATATTTACGTTAGACACCCCCCTGGGACGTAACAAGAAGCTTTTAATCAAACTCGGCCAAAGAGTACTAGTACTTTACTGATGTACTTTTTCAGTTCCTTTCGATTTTCTCAAAATTTGCTCCCGCGATTTTGATTAAAATTCATAAATCAATTATTTTTTAGATGCTCTTTAAAATGTATATTCTCATTTTTACCTTAAAAAGCACACTTTACTCTTGTACTTCATAGGAAAGGTAGGAGAAATGGTTGCCATGGTAACAAAATATAAATATTTTCCCATACTTATAAATTTTACATCTTGAATTCTAATATATCGGCGGAAATTAAATATATGTCGACACAAAAAATCTGGTTTGGCAAGCACAGAACTGTGCGTCTAGTCACACCAGATTTTTTTGAGTTATTGACTTGTTCTTTGCATTAGGCTCCGTCCTTTTTTGTTCTTTTCCCGACTTTGTTGCCCGCTTTCTTGCCGATTGATGCTTAATTAATTTTTTCTTCTTTTATTCTCTTCACTTTTTTTTTGCACACTTATTGTCGATATTTTTTTTTTTTATACATGCTTCATTAATTATTTAAAGATGAAAAGAATTTATATAAAAATTCAAGAATTTTTTCAATTCTTTTCATATACCAGCACATGTGAGGTGAAATGATGACTTGTCAATTAATGAGAGAAACGATATTTTTCTTCTACTAGAAATGGTATATAAATAAATGTTTAAATAATATAATAGAGCGATTGGGACATAAAGGGCGATGGAGCATGCCTTTGCATTCGTCAACTGTTTCCTGGTCTTCCTCTTCTTCCTTCACCTGGCAATGGATGACCAGGCCAGACCTCCGTCCTCGGTCCTCGGGTCTGGCTGAGTTCAATGCTTGAACGAACAACGCGACGTTCCAGATGAATGACTTTTTGCTCTCGACTGATCAGCCGCGACATTTTACAGACATCCCCCTTCTCTCTACGCCATTTTGTTTGAAAATTAATCATTCGCAAATGATTCATATCTTATTTATTTCAGTTTTTACTATTATTTCCCTTTCATCTCTTAACTAAGATTTGTGTGAATCTCTATTGTGGAAATAAGTATTATATAGGAGTTTAGGCTTTCACAGTTGTTATCATTAATAAAAGAATTTCTTTTGGTTTATTTGTAGAGATTACAACGTTTCGGCCACTCATTCTGTGGTACAATTCAGTCAAGATTACAAAGGTTATTACATCTGTGATCTTTGTCTTTGTAATCTTAAGTACCTGAAGGCCACAGAATGAGTGGCCGAAACGTTGTAATCATCTACAAATAAAACAGTTTAACAGAAAAACAAATTCTTTTATTATTCATATACTTAATTTCTGTTCAATTAATAATTAATCTGGAACAGCCTAACAGCCTGGCGATGTATTCTATTCTGGAAGTAAATTTTAAGACATTTAAGACCAGGGCCGGAGCTTTGCTTGGTCTGACGCAATAAGGACCCTGTGGCATTTTCTTTCCCATATGGGAAGGAAACGTTTTCTCTTAATAAAAGCATGAAAATTTACTTTAATTCCAGAGTATTTCTTCACCATAAATTCTTTATCAGTAGGAATATAAAATTTTGTAATTTTCTATAGATGCATGAAATGGGGTCATCTAAGTAAAAGTAAAAGACATATTTATATCTTAGACGTTTTGATCGCTCGCCACGCTCTTCTACGGGACAGTCTAAGTGTCAATTGATACAGATGGTAGTAATTAGATTGTCATTTAAACACATGTCATTTATTAAAATCTGTTTAAATCATTAAACGAACACATGTTACATTATTAATCTTGTTGAATGATGTATAATGACAATCTAATTATTACCATCTGTAACAATTGACACTTAGACTGTCCCGAGGAAGAGCGTAGCAAGAGCTCGAAACGTCGACTGTATAAATTTGTTTTTCCTTTTCCTTGGCTGACTCCATTCCATTTATCTATATGTAATACTCACAGCCAGTTTAAAAAATTATACCCGAGTATATTTGTAAATCCTCATGAAAAGCTCTGTGGCTGTGCAAAGATTAAGAACTACTGACCATCAAAACAAAAAGAAAGAATCTCATTATTTATAATCAAATTCACACTAAAGTAGCGCTTCATATGTATATTATACCATACCAAGGATGCGTAATCGAAATTGGACTGTTTATTATTTGCACTCTTGACAAAATCAAAGGGAAGATTTATTTGTTAACAACCTCACTGAGAGTAAATTGTTGTAGAAGTAACAAAATATTTTATTAAGTTATTATATGTGAACTTACATATGTTTAGAATCCTGTGAAAGGAAGCGTTAAGTCTTCCAAAACGTTGTTCAGTAATAGTATAGTGATATAATAAATCAACTCCAATTAGGCAAAATGTTTTGCCATTGAACAAAATGTTTTGAGCATTTTTGCCTAATCGCTGTGTGTTGGCATTTTTTGCTCAATGACCGAACATTTTGTCCAATGTCAAAGCACACCGATTAAGCAAAACTCTCCACGGCAAAACATTTTGTTCAATGATGTCGAATCATGCTCAATTGTGTTTTGTGGTATGCGTTGACCCATAGAAAATACAGTTTTAGGCCCGATTATTCAAAAACGTTTTTGCTCAATTGGTGTGCGTTCAGCCTAAGAGATTTTATAGAGGTTAGAGGAAAAGAAAAAAAAAGGAATTTTTAATAAACTAAAATAGTATAAATTGGACTGGTGATTATTAAGCAATCCCGACGCACCGTTCTAATTAGCAACGAGCAAATATGGAAAATGGTTCATTAATAATCCCGTTGAAGAAACTTAAGAGCTTGTCAACGGGGCCGGCTGGGCCACACCCAGAACAACCAATCCCCTAATCAGAGAATGTTTGTTTGCAAGCGACATTATGCAAATAGAAATTATATACCACCACCAATATGAATGAATGAAAGCTTCAAAAGGTTAAAAGTAATTCACCAAGAAGAAGAAGAAGAAGAGAAATTGGATCTCTAATGGCGAATCCAAGAGCGCGTTTTTACCATAATTAATATGTTATATACATAATCAACAAAGAGTAATTTTACTATATTAAAAAAATAAATAAATAAACAACTTAAGCTTTTTTTTTTTTTATTGACCAAAAGGTTTTCAAATTAATAATCGTGATCTATCATTCGATAGTCAAGTCATCGTTGACTATAAACTTCCTGTTGTTGATTTAGAAATTCAGGTAATTATTTTAATAACTTATAGTTTTATTTAAGAAAATATTTATTTTTGAAAAATCTCCCAAAATGAAGGGTGACTCGACAAATTAAAAAAAAAAAATTTCATCAATAACCGTCAATCGCATTCAATTTTTTTTTTTTTTTTTTTTTTGAGACATTCGGAAGGCGGAGGGAACAAAAGATAGAAGGTAGTTTACTCAACTTGGATGAGGGGAAAAAAAAATAATGTATAAAAAAAAAAATATCGGGGTTTAAGGGAGTTCAGGAGCGACGTCTAAACGTACTTAAAAAAAAAACTAAAATATTATAAGGAATTTTTTAATGTGGTTTTTTTTTAAATGAATTAAATTCATAATAGATTATTGGGACATCGAGCTATAATTGTTTTAATGACTTATTAAAAAATTATCGTAATTAATTTTTTTGTTATCAAGCAAATACAAAAAACAATCTGTCCCAATAATCTTTTAATTTTTTGTAAATTTAAAAATGAATTTATTGTTATTATTAATCACATATTAATTAAGAAATTTTTAAAATAAGCTTAGATGATTTATTTAAAAATCAACTGTCAAATTAGTTCAACATTCTTGCAATAGATGGCAGGCTAATCTAACAGCTGATCCCCTAATAGCCTATATTTAGATCTATATATTTTTATGCTTTTATAATAACATTTATAAAGTATTTATTGTTAAAAGATCAATGAAAATCAACCAAATGCATTAAATATTATTAGTTACCATTCTGACATCTCTTAGCAAATTTTTGAATTACTTGATTTTTGGGCATACTTTTTCTGACACACAACGCCATCTTATCGGAAAAACATGCGGAACACCTTCGCTCCTGTTCCGCCTTAAACGAAGCTTGCTGTTCTTTAGTAATATTTAATGTGATGATTTGTCTTAATAAAGTTATATAAAATATTTACATCATCGTCGTTCGATGATTATTTATTATAAATAATGTAATAAGATTTTCTTATTTAAACATAAATTTTAATATACAGTTGTTTTGTTATTTGTTTAACATCGAAAAATTTGAACATATGGAGACGTCGTTAAAATGTTAATGTAAATAAAAAAAAAAAAAAAAAAAATTAATAAAATATGGTTTATTAAAGAGATACTTCTTGTTCAAATAAAAAAATAAAAATTTATTTATTCAATATTTGAATTCATTCATTGATTTGCATTTCAATTAATTCTAAAATGTTATTATAATTTTTAAGAAGTCACAGGATTTTCAATCCTTTTTTTTTCTTTTTATAATGCAAGAGGAAATTCAATAGAGAGAGAACTCAAAATAAACAGCCAAAAGGGCGTCTTTGATTTTCATTTTAATATAACATATCAATCGCTACTTTAGTGTGAAATTTGATTATAATTTCGAATGAGCTTCTTTCTTTTTGTTATCCTGATCCAGAGTTCTTAATCTTTTCACAGTCGCAGAGCTTTTTAATTTTTTAATGAGGAGATGTTTACTTTAAAATTACAAAATTTTATAAACTGGTAACGTAAAGAATTTATGGTGAACTCTGGAATTAAAGTAAATTTTCCCATGCTTCCCATATAGTAAAGAAACAGTGGCGGATCCAAAGAAGTTTCTCGGGGAGGGGGGTAATTGGTGTGACTGGTCGCACAGCACACAATTTTTTCTTATTATCGGTAATTTAAAGGTGCTTCTGTAGTTGTTACCAGAATATATTTACAAATCAAATTTTTAAGTATTAGTTTTTAAAATTTTATATTGAAAATACAATTTTTTCCCAAAAAAAATATTTTTCTCTATCTCGGGGGGGGGAGGGGGTAATTACCCCTTTACCCCCCCTGTATCCGCCCTTGTAAAGGAAATACAACAGAGTCCTTGGGGCAGACCAGTTTTCAATAAATTTTTTTTTTTTATCTCAGCAAGTTGTCCGAAACTGTAACATTATGTCAGTTGCCAGCCTTAATAAAATTTTCTGAGAATAAATTTTAGTATTAAGTAGGCCTATTTATTTTGTGTTCCGAAGAACTGATCGTCTTTATCAATAGTAAACCTTCAACATCATATATATATACTTTGGCAGTTTTCACCATACAAAAAAATCATATATTTGTTTAGAGTCCTGAGGAAGGAAGGAGTTTAGTCTTGAAACGCCGGCTATAGTGGTATAATAAATCAACTCTTACAAATGAGAGGTATTTCTTTAAAAGGAATATATCACTCCTGAGAATCATAGTGACGAAAGTCCGAAAATTTTGAGTTAAGTCTACCAAACGTTGTTAAAAGTTCTTCTCTTTTGAGTAAAGGGAAAAAAATTTTCCATTCTTTGCTATTGATTGTTGCCTATTCAATTGTTGTCCGGCTATTTAATTATAGGCCTATATCTTTATTAAACTTCCAAACTCTTTTTCTCGAATTGTTCAATTTCTGACTTTCGCCACTCAGCATTCTCAGCAGGCGATATATAGGCCTACTGTAGAAAAATGTTGATTTCAGAAACACGCTCGCAAATCTATTCAAACTAAAAAAAAAAAAACATGTATGAAAACTCCCAAAATAGATGAAAAATTAATTAATTTTGAAGTAGAGATGGACTCCGTGTTTTAGAACTTGAAACAATGTCTTGACTAACGGTGAAGTAGGAAGGAAGTTTCTAATTTATTTCGAGAAACAAACTTCCTCTTTGTAGGCTTGTTTTCAGAGCCCTTATGACAAAAGAGAAAATGTCATGCCCCATCTCACATATAACAATTGTTTATAAAAAAAAATAAATAAAAAATTTCATCTCTAACCAAACGTTTTTTATATTCATAATTAAAATACATTTATCACAACTTGCCTGATAAACGCTTCATTAAAGGCCTATAGAAATTAATTATCTCTTATTCTTAATTGATTTCAATTGACTCCCCTGTTATTGTAAATTAACCCCAACTCTTTATTTGGCAGGAATTTGAAGACGATTGAAAAGAGTTTGTGCTGTCAATCAAAGAAATTGCCTGAAAGATAGGCAACCGACGTTACTCTTAATCAACATGTCTAAAAAAGAAAAATAAATAAAAAAATTTCATCTCTAACCAAACGTTTTTATATTCATAATCTAAAATACATTTATCACAACTTGCCTGATAAACGCTTCATTAAAGGCCTATAGAAATTAATTATCTCTTATTCTTAATTGATCTCAATTGACTCCCATATTATTATAGGAATTAACCCCAACTCTTTATTTGGGCAGAGAATTTGAAGACGATCGAAAGAGTTTGTGCTGTCAATCAAAGAAATTGCCTGAAAGATAGGCAACCAACATTACTCATAAATCAACATGTCTAATCATCTTTTGAAGATTTTAATAAGATTTAAACTTTCGACCGTTGGTTCTCGTTGAAACATTTTGTAAATTAAAATTAAATATACAAATAACCTAGTGTTTAATTTGTATATTTAATTTTAATTTTTAAGATTTTGTATAAATCTTTGCTAATATCTATTCCATTGATTTATTGTAAATGGAAAGTAAGTTAGGAGTAAAAATATTAAAACAGCAAAAACCATGTTTATATTTATCGTTGGTGTAACGGGCTAGGGTGTCGGCTTCTACAAAGAACATCCGCGTTCAAATCCTGGGCGTGCGGGATTTTTTCATTAAATAAAAATATTTATTTAATGTAAACAAATTCTCAAGCAGGCACTGGATTGGAATATTGGATCTTACCATAATGGCCCCCAGGCAACTCTACGAGGAGAGGGAGTTGCTGTGACAGCCCTTCCTGTGGAAGAGACAAAGTTCCGCTCAGTGCTGTAAAGGACGGGTCCCTCCTCAAACTAGGACATCCCCCAGCATAGAAGAGGTTGGATAAAAGGAACCAGAAATAAGGATTAGTTCACTAGCTAGAAACGAACAAAGGAGGAGGAGTTAGAGATAGGAAATGATGTAACTTCACGGGGTGCCGGTAGATGGCTACGGCCAGAGGCCGGTTGCGTTTGAGGTGTGTGTCTCCGTGCACGAGAGCACCTCGTGTAAATAAACGGGGATCCCGATAGGAATTTCAAATAAAAAATAGACACAAAGTTATCATTGGTGTTATGGCAAAAGTTCGTGCACAGATTTTAGTTCGAGTGTTTAAGCCAATGATTCTCAAAGTGAGTGCCACGGCTCCTTGGGGGTGCCGCAAGTAGGCCACAAGAGTGCCGAGAAACCTGACGGATTTTCAGAAAAAAAAAAAAAAAAAGAAAACCACAGAGTTGGCTTTTATACATAATTTTGTAGTTTTATACAAAAATCGCGGATAAAACTGTATAAAATGTATAAAACTCGAATGCGCATGCGCAAACCCGATGGGAAAGAAAATTCAAATAAAATTCATTTATCTTTTAACCTCGGAAGCAACTCGGGCAAATAAACTGGGATCCCGATAGATAAATAAAATTATAAAATAAATTATGATACTCCTCACACTCCTATTTATTTTCACTAGCTAGGCAACATTCCTTTGGCGGCCATTCATTATTAATATAAATGAAGAATTGATTTGCTATGGCTTATGAAATTTTGAATGATTGTTGATTGTTAAATACCGTAATAGCCGTTATTTGAGTCCGTTAAATTGCATTATTAATTAATTATTTTGTCAATTTTATGTTAATAAAAAAAAAAACAATTATTTAAATGATCATCAGAGAATTAATTTTGAGAATTTGCTCCATCCCCTCCCCTTAAAGATTCCGTTAGTAATAATTCCTATTCTAATTAGTACTCCATGGACGTTTTGATGAGTTTAATAACCACCACATCGCACAATTCTTTTAATAAACCCTTAAGCAGATAATTAAAAGAAGCAGCAAATTGCTCAATTTGTTCTTTCTTTCTTTCTTTTTTTTTTCTTTTAGATGTTAACGATTTCTGATTAGTGATTAGCATATGAATGCAAACGTCAAGTCTCAAGTACCATACAATCCCCTCCCACCCCATTGATTCTTTTAGGCCTCCTCTAGATCACGTCAAGTATTATTTTTAGTCTTGGAACGACCTCGGAAATTGATCTCAATCGGGCTTTCATGGCGAACCAATCTAATCCTTGATTAAAAAGCTTTCAAATAAAATTTTATCTTGGTGACATGATTAGAAAAAAAAAATATCCTTTGATATGTCTATCCTTAAAAAAAAGGCTTTTCAAAAACTAATTAATTGTTAGATGTGTAACAGTGAATATTTATTGAATTAGCCTACACTGTAAAAAAAAATCTTAATTTTAGAGTGTTTTGGAATACTAAATTTACAAATTTATCGTCCAAATATTTACAACAAAAAAACATTTTAAAATTACAATTTTCTTTGAAAAATAGATATATATTGTAATTTTACATACATTGTATAGTAATTTTAGTTAAAAATTGTATTTTTTTCGAAAGCAGTTTGGGAATTGTAAAATTAGCACACAATCAGGTCTATTCTCTAAAAACAGACTCTAAAATTTAAAATAAACAAATGGGGGATAAAAATTAATGTAAAAACAATCAGCGTTAAAAAAAATGCTATTCTCTAAACAAAGTTTTAACAGCGACGTTAACATGTTGCTTTTATTTCAAATCTATCAATATCATAACCTTTTTTTTAAAATTCTCAACTTTTTTTTTTTCTTTTTCCTCTCCCCCTCCCCCCCCCCTTTCGTCTACTTAGCCCATTAAATAATTTTTATAATAACTTTAATATATATATTATATTTATTTGGGGTGGGTGTGTTAATTTATTTTTTTTTAATTAAATTTAAATAAAAAAAAAAAAAAAAAACACAGGGCGGGGCCCCCCGCCGGAGGGGGGGGGGGGGGGGGGGGGGGGCGTCATAACCTTACTTTTTAGGTTAAGGACGCCATTTTTATTTTAAACACCCCCTAGACATGGCTTTAATTTTTAACACTATTTACTAAATGTTAACGCTTTGGCTTTAAATTTTTGTTTACAGAATAGCTATTTGAGGCAAGGAAGTGATTTTGAATAGCATTTTTTAACGCTGATTGTTTTTACATTACTTCTTAACACCTATTTGTTTATTTTAAATTTTAACGTAGTTTTTAGAGAATAGATCTGAATCGCACTCTAATTTTCAAACGGCTTTCGAAAATTACAATACATTTGTAAATGGTTTTTGCAAAGACTTACTAAATTTAGTGTGTTTTTGTTCATATTATTTACAAAAAAATTGTAAAATCAACAAAAATCTTTTTTTATACTTCATTTCTGAAATTATTCTCCTAAGAAAAAAATAATTTGTATTTTATAACACATTCCTTTGCGGTACTTTGGCTAGTAAACCAGGAAAATACTTCATTTTGCTTATTCTCAGACTTGAAATATTACTTAATAATTTCACTTGAGACTTTATCATCATCTTCATCTCCAAAACTGAAGTGTTTTCTCTACTATTACTACTCAATTTTCAAGTTCAATTATACATTTCCTAATAAAGATCTCGAAGATGTCAGTCTTTTCTACTTGATCGAATAATAATTATTAAAGATAGACGTTTCTGCCATGTTCAAGGACTAATAATCATGAAAATATAAAATTGATGAGATTTATAATAATAATAGATTTCCCAATAAGAAGTTTTTTACATCTAGAATAGAGCAACTTCATGACTAGGTACTCCTTTGCAAAAAAAAAATTAGTTTAGGGCTATCATTAGGATGTACAAATAATAATTTTTAATTTATTAAAAGTTTCATAATCGGGTTTATAATTAAAAAAAAAAAAAAAAAAAAAAATGGTCCCTCGAAAGGTTTGAACTCGGGCTCTTGGTTTATTCCCTTCATATATGAATTACTTTGCCTTTAGCATCTCGACTTTTTACTTTGGTAAGAATAGCATACTTTTTAAGCTACCTAAAAATTTTCATTGATCTTTTAACAATAAATACTTTATAAATGTTATTATATATTATGTATCTTTTATAAAAGCATAAAAATATATAAATATAGGTCAGATATAGGCTAATACTATATCGTCTGTTAGACTAGCCTGCCATCTATTGCAAGAATGCTAAACTAATTTGACAGTTGATTTTTAAATAAATCATCTAAGCTTATTTTAAAAATTTCTTAATTAATATGTGATTAATAATAACAATAAATTCATTTTTAAATTTAAAAAAAAATTAAAGATTATTGGGACTGATTGTTTTTTTTGTATTTGCTTGATAACAAAAAAATTAATTACGATAATTTTTTAATAAGTCATTAAAAAAATTATAGCTCGATGTCCCAATAATCCTCTTATGAATTTAATTCCTTTAAAAATTCCTTATAATAGTCTAGTTTTTTTTTAAGTACGTTTAGACGTCACTCCTGAACCCTCTTAATAAACTAGTTTATGAATTTGATTTCACAAATTCAAACACCAAAGTTTATGAAAAACGATTGAAAATTCATATTTTTTTTTTTACGCTGTGTGATGTTAGTCTCTGAAAAGAATGGACCAATATTCTTGAAACCTACTTACAATCAATGATCATTTATTGAATATCCGAAAGTAAAATCATTTAATTGTTTGCCATGATAAAATCGTGGCTTTAATATATTTTTAATATTAAAATCGAAAGTTATTGTATCTTCTTTAAAATTCGTCACGAATTCCTCTTTGAGATTGGGAGAGAGGAAAAAAAATTTTTTTTTTTCTTTATACCAATTGTATAATATTTGAATTGTTTGCAAATGGTGATATCTACATTAAGAGATGGAGGGACAATCTATCAAGAGGACCATCATAATATAAAGGACCTCATCGAGTTGGGTTCTGATGACACCAACGCATTAATCTTAAACCAGACTCCTTTGTGTGCGTGTGTTCGTGTGTGCGTGTGCGTGTCAATTTATTTCTTCTCCATATGCCTTGTGGATGGTATCGGTGGTTCAAAAACGTGGGGTTTAGGCTCCGCCCTGCCGCCTCCTTGACCTGCCCAATAGGCGTGGGGCTTTTCACTCCCCACCACCGACAGAGAGTCCACCGGAAGTGCGCGATAACGCGAACATCCTTCACTTCAGGAAACACTCCAATTTATTCATTTTTTTTTTGTTGTTTTCTTTAAGGAATTAAAAAAAAAAAAAACGAATCTATTGAACCTCAAACCTAACTGATAATAATAAAAGCAGTGGATGCGCGCTTGCTTACCTACCTACCTAATTTCCTACTTAATTTATTTTGACATGAAAAGGTGATCAGCACTTTTTTTTTTAATGAATTCAAATAATAATACAGCTGTTGATTTTCGCGTGGGTGGAAGTAAAAAAAATATCAAATTCAATAAATAAATATTCTATTCAAAGTAAATAATAAGATGATAAAGAAAAGTATTAAACTTATTTATTATATAACTTTTGAAGGATAATAATTTTAGTATAGACCCATCAGATGGATTTAGAAAAATTGTATTGATGGATTTATTTAAGAGTAACTGCTATAGACCTAATATTATCATCATCAATGAAAGTACTAATAATAATTGGGAACTGAATGAGGATGCGGTAACCTATTTTTTTACTTTCTCTTACCTATGTATATATGTAATATATATATAGAGAGAAAGTATTGGATTCATGTCAAAAATTCGATGTCGAGATTTTGATGGATCTTCACGTTTTGAGGTCCCCTGAATCCAAAAAAGTGGGTTTGTCGGCGACATGGTCTGTCTGTGTGTCTGTGTGTGTGTGTGTGTGTGTTCAATTTTAAGCATGAAGGAATTGAGCTAGAGGTTGAAATTTTATATTTAAGTTAAACACCCCCCGGGACCGGAAAAATAAGCTTTTAATCAAAATCGGCCAAAGAGTACTAGTACTTTACTGATGTACTTTTTCAGTTTTTTTCGATTTTCTCAAAATTTGCTCCAACGATTTTTTTAAAATTCAAAAATCAATTATTTTTTAGATGCTCTTTAAAATGTATATTCTCATTTTGCGGTTGAAATCTTCTGAAGACCACTTTACTCTTGTATTTCATAGGGAAGGATAGGAGAAATGGTTGCCATGGTAACAAAATATAAATATTTTCCCATACTTATAAATTTTACATCTTGAATTCAATTGTACCCTACTGTCGGAAACTAAATACATGTCGACACGAAAAATCTGGTGTGACAAGCACAGTGCACAACTTTCGATTACCGAAGGTAAGAGAAAGTTGTGTGCTGTGCGCCAGTCACACCAGATTTTTTTTTATTTTTCCCCCTGCTGCTGAAGTCATTTACTGGTTTATTATAATATTAAATTATATAATTCCGTTGCCAAACGGGGACGTTCCACATGCAGCTACCTTGATTAGAAATAAATTTTTATTTTATCAAATAAAATTGAATTACAGTGATGAAAAGGCATCTGCAGCAATGAGAGCCTTTGCATTCTAATTCAAAATAAGTTTATTTATTCATCTTGAGTCAGTATTTCACATGATGCTTTAACGTATCAGAGAAAATCATCACAGTATATCATTTGATGACAACCTAAACTGCCTACCTATCTACACTGTTCAATATTTCATACATCTACTTTGATCATCAAATGACTTTAATTTCAACTGAAGATGAATAAATAAATAATCTTCGTTTGAAGTGTCTCGAATTAGCATCCAAATTCTATACCATTTGTACCACTGCCATCCCAGGAATTTATTTTCCATACAGCTAAGTTGTTATCATTAGAGGCCGGATTTTGAGCAAAATGCTTATTGCCGAATTTTATAAGCAATGAATTTTCTACACGAATTACGTAAAACTAAGGATATTTTTTGAGTTTTTATGCTTTTTTTTCTCCTTCGTGCTTTTTGAACTTATTTTACGAATATTTATATAATTTTTAAAAATAATTCAAAATATTATTCAACAAAAACGTTCATGTAAAGCAAATACCTCGGCAACTGCGCAAATTGCCTTCGGCGGGCTTTGCCCTCCTGGACGTCTTGTTATTTATCTGACTCCATCACCATTAACCATACAGTCACTGTTCTTCATCATTACCCAGAGAGCTTGGAATATTTCAGTAATATTAATTTTAATTTTAAACTGGTAACTGTTGGCTTTAGTTGAAACAGTATGCTTTAATAGGAGAATTAAATTCAAATATGATACACAAGGTTTTTTTGTTTCAATGATTTATTTATTTAACATTAACACTACCAGGGGTGTGCCTATGAAACCGACCTTTAGAGGTGCGCACATAAACACATATTTTATAAAAGTGAAAAAAGATATTTTATTCAAAGTAATTTCCTTCGTTAGCAATACAATTCCTCCCATCTTTCAGGGAGCTTATGAATCCCTCTCCAAAAAAACTCGTCTTCTTTCGAGGCAAACCATTCATCGAGCCATTTGGCAACATTTTCGTAATCTGTGAACTGCTGCCCCTCAAAGCGTGACCCAAAGATGAAAACAAGTGATAGTCCGTTGGGGCCAAGTCTGGGGAATAAGCCGCATGTGTGAGAATTTCCCACCCAAACGTTTCAATGGTTTCTTTGGTTCGTTTTGCAGCGTGTGACGGAGCGTTGTCGTGCAACAAGATGACTTTGTGCTGCCTTTTTTGATATTCTGGTCTTCTTTGGCGTATAGCCTGGTTCAATTTCACCATTTGCTGTTGATAACGTTCCGTATTGACAGTTTCGCCAGGTTTCAGGAGTTCGTAATAGATAATTCCCTTCTGATCCCACCAAACACAAAGCATTGTCTTTCGTCCATATCGATTTGGTCTTGGAGTCGATGTTGATGGCTCACCTGAGATACCCATGATGCTCGACGCTTAGGATTTTCAAAAAGATCCATTTTTCATCTCCAGTAACAATTCGATGAAGAAATGACTTTCTTTTGTATCTGGCGAGCAGCATCTCACAAGTGGTTTTTCGGTTCTCTTGCTGCCTTTCGTTCAGTTCATGTGGAACCCATTTCCCGATCTTCTGGATCTTCCCCATAGCTTTCAGACGCTTGGACATAGTTTCCCGAGTCACGTTTAACTGTTCTGCCAATTGTTGTTGTGTTTGAGTTGAATCTTCATTCAACAATTCTTGCAAATCGGTGTTACCAAACTTTTTGGGCGGTCGGCCACGTGCTTCGTTCTTAATGTCAAAATCTCCCCCTCTTGAATTTTTTGAACCATTCTTTTGCACTGTGTTTCACCAAGAGCATAGTCGCCAAAAGCTTGTACAAGCATTCGATGAGACTCCGCGGCCGTTTTTTTCAAATGATAGAAAAAAATCAACGCCGTCCGCAAATCACTTTGTTGAGGAAGCAAAGGTTGACATGTTTGACGTGGTGAAAAAAATGTTGGGAGTACGAAATTGGAATTTTTTTTGAGTTCGAAACTTAGAACAGACATAAACCAAACAAACAAACTCAATAACTAGACTGTATAGTACCAAAACTGGCCGCCAGGATTTTTCAAAGTAAAAGGCGGTTTCATAGGCATCATCACCCTGGTATATGGTACGTATTTCGACACCATACGTCATCATCGGAAGTGAATTACATACTGAATGGACTAGAATCGCATTATTTTCAACTGGGGTAGTCAGAGTGGCTTGAAGAGTTGGGGTAGGGAAAATAGAAGTGGAACTATCATTAATAAATTTAAGTAGTAATATTGCAGCAATATTGCTAATCTTGCTCAATATTGACAATATTGCAGTAACATTGTTGGAATATTGGGCAGTCCAAACAGCAATATTGCCGCAATGTTGCAAAGAGGCAAACATATGTGAATATCGCAGCAACATTGCTGCAATGTTGCCAATAAGATTTGCAATATTATTCCTGTTATATTGGCAATGTATGCATGATTCGTGTACGTTTCTGCAATATTGCTTCAATATTCCAAGCTGTCTGGGTCTATGATTATTATTATTATTACAAGTGGTCAAGCCCCTGGACCCCTTGCTCACCTTGGGCGAGCAAATGCATCAAATTTATTCTGGCTGACTGTTTGAAATTTTAAATTTCCCTCTCTGACTTGAAGAGAGAACAGGCACATACACACAGGGACAATAAGTCAGTGGCTAGCGCTTTTTATTTTGTAATGATTATTATTGTTACGGAACACTTAGTGGCGGAATCACGGAACTTTCTTCGAGAATCATTTCCCCGGCTCCGGGTTATTAAACAATAAAAGGAATAATCTTATTGTTAGTTGTTCTGCTTAATTTCTATAAATTTTTTAATACGAACTTATTTATGCCTTCCTTCATAGATCTTCATAAATTTTCTCAATCTTTATTTTTTACTTTCTCTTACCCTATATTTTTTATTCGTAACAAATCAAACTTTTTCTATTAATTAAGATGTAAAAAATTGTCTAACTCTCTTTAAGTTGATTATTTAGTGTTTTTTTTTCAAGCACTAATTCGCCCCTTTCCAATTTGTTTGATTCTTCTCAGTCCTCTTGTCCGACCGAATGGCATTGGAAATAGCATGAATCCGAATCGGATAGGTTTTCCCGGCAGGAGAGGGCCGATCCAGGCAGGCGCTCCAATCAACGCACGATGCCAGAGAGGGAGATCCCCTGCGATCGATTCGATCGATGATTTATTACCCAAATCGAACACGAACACGACCACGAGAGCACACCCACTTGGACTTATTACCCACCGTGAAATTACCCGGGGGCTTATTGATTGACTCGCTGTCTGAAAACGTAGAGCAGCTGCATTTCTCGAACCCCCTTAACGCCCATCACCACCACCACCACCCTTTTTCTTTTTTTAATTCCCTTTTGGGATCAAATTTTTTTTTTTTCATTTAAGTGCTTTCTTTCTCTCTCTTTATCTAACATCGGTTAATTTATCTTGCCTTTATATCTATTTTGTATTAATCATAGGACAATAAACGAGTAAACAAATGCCATGGATAGAGAGTTTGAATTTAGATTTTGTATCCTACTAGGTAAAAAAATATTTGCCTGATTCCATTTAGGAAATGTTTCATCCATCTCTAGCTTGATATGTGAGGTTCTGAAAGCAAGAGTCTCGACTTTTCGATTGGATCATGTCGGGTCCCGAAACCTCGAGAATGAGTTGCACTTTTGGAAGGAATCTCTCGCCTCCTCTTCTCTTCTTCTTCGTCCTTTCTCCCTCAAATCCTTGGGGCACATCATGTGCTTGTGTGTGTGTGTATGCGTCCCTTACTTAACCTCCTACAGGCGCCCATTTGAAAATTCCAAACCAAGTCTTTCGAGATTTCTCTCTTGACCACGATTTGGCTTCGATCCACCCACTAAATGATCGATTTCAACGTTAAATGCTTTTAAAAAAGCCACCACCACATTCAGAAATAAGATCCGTCATTATATGGGTGTCTACACTAAGGGCCGGTTGCTTCATCCTGGGTGAGCTTGTTAGCCCCGACTTTTTTTGTAGTGCAGAAACCCACTTCAGTTTTATTTTTTATAGTAAAATATACGATATTTCATCATTTTATTGCTAAAAGAAGTATTCTAGAAGTACATATATTTGTTATTTTACCTTATTTTCTACTTATTTTATCAATAAAATGATGAAATGTTGTATATTTTATAAAATATGTTATAGGCTAGGGCCCGCTTGCATCAGATCTCGTCGCCATATTTAGCCCTGAGTTAACCTCACTTTTGAGTAATTTCATATAGATATATGGGGAATTGGAGCCAAGGTCCGGGCTAAAGTTAGCCCAGGCCCAAAGGTGGGGCTAAGATTTAGCCCTGGGATGACACGTACGAACATGTATTATGAACTCAAGCATCCTAACTTCACCAATATAAATGTAAAAAATAATATAAATGCAATATGGAATCTACCGTTTTTTTGTTATTATTCATTTTATGTCAATCAGGATTATACTCGTATATCCAGGATATATTGCAAGTTGTTGAATATTCTCCTAACTTCATCTAAGGCATTGCACATGTCTTGTTAATAAAACTATTTGTTTTCAAATTGAATGCAAATTGATATTAAATATTTATATGAATGTTTTAAGTTGATATTACTTCTTGTTAGGTGAAAATAAAAGGTATATTTATTTTTGAAATTATCTTTATTTGAGGCACACAGCTGGCAATTTGTCAAAATAGTTGTGAAGATTGGAACAATTGACTAATTGTTATGTGAAAACTAATAAATCTTGTTTATTTTTTGAAAATTTTCAAATTTTAGCAAAAAAAAAATTAATTTTTAAATTTAAATGTATATTAATAATATTTATTTAAAATATGGGTGATAATATCAATTTTTATTTTTAATAATTTTTATAAGATGCCTTAATGGAGTTGCAAACTTCACAAACAGAACATGATTTGTTCCCCCGGAAGAGGGTTTCTGCATTACAAAAAAAAGCCATTTAGCCCGGGGCTAACAAACTCACCCAGGATGAAGCAACCGGCCCTAAATGTTTCTTTAATTAAAGAAATCCTGAGTCACTAGACTCTATACAAGATTAATATCTTAATCTCTCAATGATAGATATGTTTCATGGATTAAAAAAGAACTCGTGTTTAATAGTATCTAATGTTTCTGCTAATGAAGACTTGAGTATTCTTTTTGCTTATAAACAACAATAAATAATTCGGTTTCACATCAAACAAAATCAAGATAATTAATTGTATTTGTATTTGTTTTAAAATGCCGATTTTTGTTTTCATTTGTTCCAGGATATGGATTTAATTGAAGTGCTTTGGAAACAAGACGTCGACTTGGGTTTTTCTTTGGATCTTTTCAAAAATTCTAAAGAGTCGTCGTCGTCGTCATCAAACGTCGCCGACAATTGCGGTGATGAAATCGAGAAACTCAAAGCTCTCCAGAGCCTGAACGATTCAACACCAGATATCAAGGTATTTAACAAAAGAATTTGTTTTCTAAATGAATTTCAGGTTAGAAAAATATCAGAAAAATTTTTTGTTTTACAATAAAGATTCTTTGTTTAATACAAGATTATTTTAAATACTCTTGAACTTGTCGTTTTGAGAATTCTTCAACACCTTTCTCTGTCAAATGATATCCTCTTGATTTGCTAGGCTAGCTCAAATTTTTTCAAATATTTTTTAAATAACGCACCGTTTCCATCTTCAGGACCTACGGACATCGAAAATATATTTGGTTTTTTTTTTTTAGGTTTGACTTCAGTCATACCTTTCTTTATTTTTCACGTCCATAATACAACAATATATTTGGTGTTAAACAAGAAAAATACAATCAATCTTTTTTTATAAAAATAAAACCAAGGACTTGGGATAAATTGTTCAAGTTGCTTAATTTGATAAATATCGGTTCAATTCTCATATACATCTAATGGTGTATGCAAATTTATGTTGTATTTTTGTATGAACCGACCACTATCAATCTAAACAACATTAACAATTTATCGTAAGACTTTTGTCTTATTTTTATAAAAAAAAAAGACTTGTAAAGATCGATTGTATTTTGCCTGTTTAACAACAAATAAATTTTCGATCACAGTAGGCCCTGAAAATGGGAACGATGCGTTTCCGAAACGTCGACGAATTCAAAAAATATTTTTATTCCATGCTGGCTGCCTACATCCACCTTCTCCCGTTAATTATCACTCTGGCAGAATTGTGTAGAAAGATAATATAATTAATTTTCATATTCAACAGTTTTGAATGAATAATAAAATAGAAGAAATTTACAATAAATCAGTGGAAAATTATAATTATATCCTAAAGGAGTAAAAAAATAAAACAGCAAAAATCATGTTTATATTTTTTGGTACATAATTCTTAAAGATTCTGAAGATGGCTTCAACCGAAACGGTGTATCCAAGGCAAATCTGCAATAAAACGATTATTAATTGGTCAACATTTGTACTACTTCGCCAACCATTATTCTCAGCTCTATCATTTGAACCGAGAAAGGAACATTCAGGTGTAGAAGAATTCGATTTAAAAACTGTTATGTACCGGTATTATAGAATAGGATTTCTTAAAGTTGAAGCTCCTAGTTAAGCGTGAGGAACTGCGAATATAACAAATAATAGTAGAATATATGAGGGGTTGAGAGAAAAAGTGAACGAAGTCCAACTTTTACTTTTTTGAGAAAAAATGAGTCTAAGTTCAAATTAAATCCTCTAGGCTACAACATTTATTTATTTTACATCTCAGCATTCATTAAGAATATGTACCATATATTGTATATTGCTGAAATTTGATAGATTCTAATTCAACAAAACATTTTCTCTAGGTTATTATGTTTCAAGTGTTTATTAAATTTAAAATCTAAATAACATTTTAACGTTTTATTGAAATTAAAATTAAATTTTACACTTTATGCACATTTCGGCATTGCTGCCATCATCAGAAGTCATTGACATTAGATTACATATAGAGAATCATGAGTGACGAAAGTCCGCAAGTGAACAACTCGAGAAAAGGCGTTTGCAAGTTTTATAAACATATACATTTCAATAGCCGGGCAACAAATGAATAGGGCAGAATCAATAGCAAAGAATGGAAATATATTTTCGCCACTTTGCCACTCAAAAGAGAAGACGTTTTAACAACGTTTGGTAGACTTAACTCAATTCGCCACTATGATTTTCAGCAGGTTATATTTAAACTTATGTCAATGACTTCTGATGATGGCAGCAATGCCGAAATGTAGGATCATAAAGTGTAATATTTAATTTTAATTGCAATAAAACGTTAAAATGTTAATTTGATTTTAAATTTAATAAACACTTGAAACATAATAACCTAGAGAAAATTTTTGTTGAATTAGAATCTATCAAATTTCAGCAATATTCAATAAATGCATATTTATAATGTTTCAATTAGTGACCACGGTAACCAGTTTACATCTAATCCATTAAGAACTTAAATTATACTTTATCATTTTAAATTTTATATTCAGATTTTAGGATTTTTAGATTTTGTTCAGATTTTTTTTTTGATCATAAAGGAACTGCTGCACTCTGGAGGATTAGTATTGAAATTCGGACATGGTTCATTATTACACCGAATTAACTATCAGAATTTACTATCCAAAAAGGGAAAAATAAGAAAATTGTTTACTTTTGGACTTGGTACACTTTTGCTTTGTACCAGTGAGCGCCACAATTAAGTCCCCACCTTTAGCTAAAATATGGTATAGTAGGCCTATATGGTGTATTTGTGAAATAATTTAATGACCGAAAAGGTAAACTTAAAATATGCTACAGATGATTTTATTTTACCTTTTTAAATTTAAAATTATTTCACTATTTATCAATATTATACCATATACTTAAGGCTAAAGCTATAGGTGGGGACTAATTGTGGCTCATATGTTACAAAAATTATTTTTTAACCAACTTGGCCAAAAAAGTAAAAAGTTTAAGAAGCACTGAAGTAAAAGATTCAAATAAATTTCGTTCTATTAAAAAAAAAAAAAAAAAAATTAAAGCTTGCCTAATATAGAAAAAAAAACAAGCCACTGGTTAAATTATATTTTTAAATAAAAATCTCATTGTTCTCTTGTAAGTTAGTGAAAAGAACAAAATAATAATAGTAAAAAAAAAAAAAAAAAAAATTAATCAAATAGAGAAGAAAAGAATTCAATTAAATAAGAGGAAAAATAAATAAATAAATACACAAAATAATGATGTAGCCATGTGTTCGTTTATTTGAGCATACATTTTGACAATAGCAACATAATCTTATATCGTCAGATTAATTCCTTATTTATTAATGTTGCAAATTGCTTTTATAAGCTAATTTACATCTTATTTTTCTATCCATCATCCCTTTACTTTTCAACTATCCTTAATTAGGACGTATTGTTAAGTGACTATGTCCCCTGTAGAACAATTGCAGGCAGAGAAATTTGACCCCATAAACGCCAGCCAGCCAGATGAATGTAGAATATTTCAATTTATTCTCTATTCAACCGTTTCAGATAATATGTCTAAAGCATTTGGTAGGCGTGAATAACCCAAATGATTTATTATTATTACTATTATTATTATTAAATAACACGTCCTAAAACTGGATGTTCTTTTATTAATAGAAATAACTGTAAAAGATTTGGTACTAGAATCTAGAAAGATATTTTCTTTTACTCTTAATCCACCTCTGAACTTAAGTATACCGAAAAAATGTCCATTGCGAGTGTTTTCTCACGCTATTTATTTATTTACTTTTGAGTTTCATGTTAAATTTTAGACTAATTTGTTTCTAAATTCAATAGGCGCTTAAAAAAATAAGTAAATAAAAAAAAGGCTCCGCAGACAGTGGGGTCATTTCAACTTTTTCTTGGGGGGAGGGCAAATTTTTTCTTGGGGGCAAACTTTTTTTTTTATTTTACTTACAAATTGGTACAGTGAACGCCACAATTAAGTCCCCACCTGATAGCTAGTGCCTTAAGTATATGCAGGGCCGGAACTAGGAGATTTTTTAGGGGGGGGGGGCAAAATTTAATTTGCCGCCCCCTCCTTAAAATGTTCTATACAAAATTCATATCATTTTACCTTTTTTTTTAGTAAATCTTTCTTTAATTGCCGCCCGGGGCACATGCACTCACTGCCCCCCCCCCCCCCCCTAGATCCGGCTCTGAGTATATGGTATAGTAAATGGTGAAATAATTTTAAATTTGAAAAGGTAAAATAATACCATCTGTACGAAATTTTACGTTTTACCTTTTCGGTCATTAAAATTATTTCACTATACACCATATACTATAGCATATTCTTAAGCTCTAGCTAGGTGGGGACTTAATTGTGGCGCTCACTGAACTCAAATTTGGTCAAAATAATTAATTGTTTAATTTTTGTACAGTTAATATACGAATTTGTTAATTAATTTTAACCCCACTTGAAAAAAATAATCCCAGAACCTCAATTTTGGATTCAGAGGGTCTTTAAACATGAATTATTATTTAAAGAAAATAAATAAAACAAACTAGCAAATTTCTAATCCAAATTTTGAAAATAACTATCGCCATGATGATTTTATAAGCAAGAAAGATAAAATAACGAATAAAAATAAAATTAAGGTTAATATCGGGGATAACCACTATCCACCCATGTCTTTTTAAATATTTGTTATAGAATGTTTGATCTGAAAAGAAACAGAATTCACTTCTATGAATTTTATAGTAACAATTAGACTAACAGCAGAGTTCAAATAAGAAAATATTCATAGATTTTTTTAATCTTTTAATAAATTTTCTAAATTTTACGGGCCGAGGGGCCTGCAACGGAGTAGAGCAACAGTCACCACAATCGTTGCGTTTAAGCAATGCCAAGCTCGGCGAAATCTCGGGTTGGTGACCCCGAGGGAGCAGGGTTGAATAGTACCCAACAGTACTAGCATTTGTTAATTAAAAAAAAATTCTAGCCCACTCTCTACCACTTAAAAAAAAATAATCCCAGGATCTCACTTGGATTCAGAGGGTCTTAAAATATGAAATTTTGATTTTAAAGAAAATCAAATTTTTCAAGAAAGTAATAAATATTTTAATATTTTTTTTATATTTTTTTTTTTTTTAATATGAGTATTATAATAGTGGGTAGTAGTTATTACTACTCTAAATTTATCTTCATTCAAAAATTTTCGGCCGAAATCGCCTTTACCATATTACCGGTATGAATATTAGGCGATTCCTGAAAATTTTTGCTGTTTTATTTCTCCCGTCAAATCATCCTCCGAAAGCAGCAACAACTCATATATTTTCATTTATCTTCATCCGTTATTTTATCTTTTCCTTTTATAGGCCCCCAATATCCAATCTTTGATTATCAATATTTGAAAAAAACTTATTTTTTTTTAAATTTTCTTTATTGTCCTTTCGGCTCATGTGGCAATTAAACATGATAATTTCCTAAATATTTGATGAAAAAATTATGTACGGGTAACTTCCGGCTGGCGTTCTACAGCCTTGTTTGTCGATGACCATCTATCCGAAAAATAAAAATTAGATTTTATAAAATGTTCTTCTTAATTTTTTAGATATTTAATGTTACGTTGGGAAATTTCGAAAAAAGAAAATTTTTAAAATTTGTAATCCTAGACAAATGCACTATTCTTGCTCGTTAGAATTAGGCAAGCATCCATCTCGTTGACGGTTTTCTTTTGATAAACGAATCAAACGAAGCGTGGAGGGCATGGAGAGGCCTCCCATGGACCAAAAACCACAGATGCTATCTTGAGCTGTGTGTACCATCCCGACACGAATTAATTTCATTAGTTATCTCGAGGCATCGACCGCCATATTCTCAACTCAACTCGCAACGTCTCTCCGATAAATTTACCGCTCTTATTATTATCTAGTCTTGAGATGAAGAGGAATTATTTTATTGTTTTTTTTTTCCACAACAATATGACATTTTTTTAAATAAAATTTCTACATTGTAAAAAAAAAAATCTTAATTTTAGTGTGTTTTGGCATAATTTACAAATTTATGCGTTAAAATATTTACAACATTTTAAAATTACAATATTCTTCGAAAAATAGAGTAGGCCCTATGTAATTTTACACACATTGTATAGTAATATTCGTTAAAAATTGTATTTTTTTTCTATAGCAGAATTCTAAAATTACCACACAATTGCACTCTAATTTTCAAATGTCTTTCTAAAATTACAATTACATTTTCATTCTTATTTTCAAACAGCTTACGAAAATGACAATACATTTGTAAATGTTTTTTGTAAATACTTTGTTTTTGAAGATTTAAAGTGGCTGTTGTTTCCTATCTACTACTTTGTTTTTTTTATGCAATTTGCTTCAAAATCAACACTTTTTATAGAATACTAGGCATATTTTATAATAATTAAAATGTATTCTTTATTTTATATACACCCAGATAGCTTGGAATAATATTACAGTAAGGAAAGAACTGGAGAATAAAAACCAGCAATTGATGGACCCTCTCACATCATCTTTAATTGGCAAATATTTCGACTGGCATTCGCCTAGTCATCATCAGTGCAAACAAATGATTTGGTGGAGGGCGTGTCAAACAATGGTTGAGGATTATTTTAAAATTTCTCGGAGAAGCAGGGTCAGACGCAAGTGCAAGCGAAGTTTCGCTTGCATGCGTCTGACCCTCTCTCCGAGAAATTTAAAATAATCCTCAACCGTTGACACGGCCTCCACCAAATCATTTGTTTGCACTGATGATGACTAGGAAGCCATAATATTTGAATTAAAGATGATGTGGTTCAATGGTTTATTCTCAGTTCTTTCTATACATATTATCCAGCGAAAATCTTCCAATTGCAATATTACAGTAATATTGCAGCAATATTGCCAATCTTGATCAATATTGACAATATTGCACCAACATTGATGCAATATTACTGCAATGTTGCAAAAAGGTGAACATATGAATATTGCAGCAATGTTGCTGTAATGTTACTGCAATATTCCTAATTTGGAATATTGCCGCTGTAATATTGTAGCAATGTTGCCAAGATTTGCAATATTCCTGCAATTTTGGTAATTTATGCAAGATTCGCGATATTCCAAGCTGTTTGGGCAGTAGAGTATAGATTTAAAAATCTCACTTGTATATATTTATATTTATTACTATGATCTCTCGTTAAGCCATATATTTTTTATTTTTTTATTTTTCAACACCTTAAATCTAAGTCATAAGCCTCACGCTTTAGAAATGAGCATGCGAACGCGCATTTTCTAAAATAGCCGTTTTATTACAATATAATTTGATTATAATTTACAAATCCATCGTGCAAATCAGATTAGGTGATTTTAAAATTTATAAGAAATGATTTATAATATATATATAGTATTATTTATATATTTTATTATTATTTTTTCTTTCGGTATCGCAGCCACCACTTTTATGAAAGCTTCTTCTTTTCTTCTTCTTCTTGAAATGACGACTTAGTTAAAGACCGGTAAAAAAGATTTTGTCCGGATCGATTAATCTCTATAAAACTTAGCTTCTTTGATGCTGCTTTTCCAAGACGCTGACTAAGCTTTTTGGCTTTTTTTTCTCAGGAAGAGGACGCCGGTTGCAAGGAGGACCCGGATGCCTCCGTCGAGAAACCCATCGATCCCTGGGCTGGAATTCCCTACACCATCGATCAGGAAACAGGTACGTACCCCAATCCGATTTTCTACTACTGGAATGCCGCTTTTTGTCAACCATTTAAAATAATCCTCCTATTTTTTTTTTTTTTTGCTGCTGCCTTTTTTTCTAAATAAATATGTATCTTCTCCTCGATTTAAACATTCCAAAGTGTTAGAATTATTCATATAAGAGCTTCTGAAATTAATCAGAAAACAATCTTTTGAAATTTTCATTTATTTATGTTAATAAACTGCTATTCATACAACATACTAGAGAAGTGAAACTTCTACACGTAACGGTTCGAAAAATGTTTAATGAAGTTTTGAATTTTTAATTTATTTTTCAAGATATAAATTGTGTTAAAAAATCAAGTTTCATGAACAGCTGCCTTTTTCTTGTTCCTGGGTGAATAAAAATTCAAATTTACTGGGTTTCTGACAATTCATTAACGCTTTGCATTTTCATCTTCATATCATTAAAATTACTCTATTTTTTTTTACTAACTCTAATAATATATGGCAGTGGTTCCCAACCTTTTTGATGTGCGGCCCACTTTTTCCGTAAAAAAAACGGAGGCCCAGTGTTATATATAATTTTATATAAATATACATAATTTTTATCTTTTTTAGACGTCCGGGCAGTTAATCAGTGCCCAAACGGCGGGCCACGGGTTGGGAACCGAGATATATGGAAAAAAACATTGGAACATTATTTTTATTTATTTGAAAATTTTATAAATGCTTTTAAATTTTACTTTAACTTCTTGATGTGTTATTTATTGAAGAAAATGGCAGCTTCAGGTTTAATTAAAATACTTTTTAGTTTTAAATTGGTAACCATTGGCTCTAGTTGAAACATGATTTAATGAGAGAATTAAATGTAGTATATAACACAAGGTTTTTTGTTTCAATAATTTATTTAACACTTTATGCGTATGTAATTCACTTCTGATGATGACACATCTGGTGTCGAAATGCGCATAAAGTGTTAAATAAATTATTGAAACAAAAAACCTTCTGTTATATACTACATTTAATTCTCTGATAAAATCCTTTTTTAAATTTACGTTCTTTCCCAGACAGCCTGGGAATATTGCAGAAATATTGCGAATCTTGCATAAATTGCCAATATTGAAGGAATATTGCAGCGGCAATATTCCAAGCTAGGAATATTGCAGCATTGGAGCGATATTGTTGCAATATTCCTATGTCCGCCTTTTTGTAACATTACAGTAATATTGCGGCAATGTTGCTGTTTGAGCTGCAATATTGCATCAATGTTGCTGCAATATTATCAATATTGAGCAAGATTGGCAATATTTCTGCAAAATTGCTGCAATATTCCAGGCTGTCTGGGTTATCTGTTGACCTCTATAGCAAAATGTGTAACTAAAACAGAACATAAAATTTAAAACTTTTATTTTTTAATAGGAGAATTAAATTCACAAGGTAAAGCATAATGTTTCAACTAGAGCCAACGGTTACCAGTTTAAAATTAATTTTATGTTTTAATTAAACATGGCAAGTAACTAATTAATTTCGTCCTAATAAAAAAACTACAAAGCACTAACACATTTTATATGATATATTTTTATACAAATATATTTATTTTTTTCACTTAAAGGAGAAATTTCATAAAACAATATGGGGGAATTATTAGACTTATTTGATTTTAGCTCGTGGCTAATCGGATAAGCTGCGGATTACGAATCTAGAGTTGCTATACATCTTGGGTTCAAATCCCACTTGCCGTGAAAATTATCAAACATTCCGACTGCCTCCTATGTCTCTCTGTTATTGGAGTTAATCTCTGTTGAGAGATAGGAAAATTAAATTATTCTTCCACTGTCAAAGTTATAAATCCATTTTTTGCCCAATTTCTGAACTGTATATTATTATTAATGGTGCTGATTTGTTGACATTCATTAAATATGATTTTAGAGAATAATGTAAACTGTAATTTTACTAATCCTGATATACTATGCAAGGGATCGAGTAGGCCGATTATTACTTTTATTTGTTAATTTTTCCAACAATTACATCAAATCTATAACTGAGCAGATCCCTCCTCAAGAAAAAATCGATACAAACAAGAAATTAATATGCATTAGAATGTCATGAAGTGTCAATAAATGACGACGATGCATGCAATCCATTTTTCAATAAATCATCCTTAGCTCTGATACGATTTATTCGATTGTGCGCCATTCTTATAGATTATATAAGTGAATTTATGTGTGATGGCATTTCACGAGAGCGACTAATTAGCACCCCTTTGGGCCAGGAGACAGGAGAAAGCGGGATTTCGAATTTTGAGAAAGGGCCGTGATATTGCGCAAACAAAACGATCGCCTTCGCCTTCTTTGCATCCTTTGTAAGAATCATAACCTGATTTAAAGATTAAAGATATATTTATTATTTTTTCACCTTGGATTAAGACCTTTGATTGTCTTTAATCGGCATGAATTACGATAATTATTATTACATTGAGTTGATTTGATTAAAAAAAATATTTATGTCCGTCTATATTGTAATAATTTAATCATTAAAGTAGCAAAATATACAATTATTGATAAATCCTTATTAGGAATAGACGTAATTATGACAAGTTTAAGTACACAATGTCCAAGGTCTTTTCTACTCTGAAATAAAAAAAAAAAAAGGAAATTTTATTGCGCCTTTTTTTCTTCGCCGGTAGTTTCGTACCTGGTTAGTAAATTTTATTAGGCTTATGAATGGGGTAATAAAAATACTCACAAATCCGTTAATTGAAAATTATAGTGTGCTTATAGAAACTGAGAAGAACAATAATCATCAAGAAAAGTTCATTTTATTTTATTTTCAAACTTTTAAAAGACTTCGAAAAAATTTGTATCGAGAGAAGGAAATTGAGATGAAAAGAACTTGAATCATTTTTTGGTTTTATGAAACCACGATGCAAGTGAAACTTTTTTCGGATCGTAGGCGTTTAACTGAAAATGTTCAGAAAATTCTTCAATTAAGGGTATTAAAATCGCGTTTTTAATCTTAACCTAATTATTGGAAAATGGGAATGATAATGGGAAATCAAAAGACGCATGTTAAAAACTGAGAACAATATTTATTTAGTAATTGAAGATTTGAATCCTTTTAAATTATTTTAAAAATTATATTTTATCAATTTAAAAATTTAATAATTAAATCTCACAATTATTTTTTTATAATTCGTCATATATATTAAATTTCAACTTTCCTATTTTTGTCGTCACGGCTTGTGACGTCATAACTTGTAGCGTCACGGCTTGTAACGCGACATGCTGATAGAAGAGCGAAAAAATTTGAGGCCATCAAATAAAAGTTCCACTTTAAAAAAAAAACTTGCTCTTTTAGTTTGGAATTAATTTTGTATTTATTTAAGGGACTAAATAAATTTAAATACACAACGGGACAAATCGAGGAAGCTATTTATTTGTCCGGTTTCAAATAGCCAGGCTAATCCGAGGAAGCGATTAACCAGGTATTGGAAAATTATTTATTAACTCACCGACTCCAGGCTATTCAAATATTTTTTATTCCTTTGTTCGGAATATTTCTCATATTTATTGGTGGATGTTGCGAAGTAAAAAGAAAATTTTCATATTTATTTAATCAACAGTTAAGGGGGGAATATTATTCGTCTCTTAAAAACGTTAATTAAATTTGACAATGATTATTTAAAGTCATCCTTTTTCAGTCAATTACCATTGATTTGACACCTTTCATAATTCCCTCTATCAAAACAATTTTTTGAAATTAATTCTCATCTTAAACTGTGAAAATTCCATTTCCCCTCTCGATTGACTTGATGATGAGCACTTTTTACTTTTTTTCCTTTTTTACGGGATGAGGAAGAAGGACGTTGTGCAAGATTTTGTCACTTGAACGCCAATCCCGTTTGAGCGCGTAGGCGCCGGCACCGGCACCGTCAATTGTGCGCAGCGCAGCATCTGTTGGGTTGTTGCTGTTCGTGGGAAAACCACCCGCTTAGTTAATTGATTCACTAATTAACGTCTACACCACACACTGTATCACCGATAAAAAACCCATTTGTTTAAATGAGTACTTGGATTAGGTAATAATCCGCGTTTTTCTTCGAGACACAGCTGCGCGCTTTTGTCCGTTCTCTCTCTCTCTCTCTCTCTCTCTCTCTTTGGTTCTCTCTTCTGGCCGCCATCACTGCAACCATCATTAGTCATAAACGGGGAGAATCCATTTTTCCATTGTATTCTTATTAAGCAGAGCCCCCCGGTTTGGGTTCCATAAATCTTGTTTCGTTCTCCCCCAACTTTTTCGGTCTGTCTGTCTCGGGAGACCCCAGTGCCAGGAAATGAGTTCAGTCCCGAGGGATTCTAAATAGGGAAGGGGATCAAAAAACTGAAAACCCCGCTGCGTCCAATTGGATCGACCCGTGGCAAAAGAACCCCAGTAAGCATCATGGCAGTCGGAGTTTCCGATTGGCCAAACAATAGGCCGCCATCTTGCACTAATCACTCCACTTCAGATCCAATGGAGTGTTTCTCTTCGCTCTCTTCGAACCCTGATCCTTTTTTTTTAGGACTCGCAAAAAATGTCGATTTAATTATAGTTCACAAGAATAGAAGGGAGAGAGACCCTCGGACAAAAAATTTTTCTTTTTTTTTTTTTTGTCGATGTTTTGATGTATGAATTACACTCTTCATCAGGATTCTTCTTGAAAATTACTCTCTCATATTAATATTCAGATCCCACCACATTCCTTTTTTTTATATTCACTAGCCGCGGCGCTTTTAATAATAAGGCAAATTATTTTATTTAAATATAATACCAAATGTTGATGCAATCTGGATAAGTAAAATATTAAATTGAAAAGGCTACTCAAAACATTCCTATAATTTAGTGTTTAGGAATTATAGAGTTGATAATTGGCAAAAAGATGTCCTTCTTCAAGTAAAGGTGAAATGATGATTCTATTTTTTTACTTTTTACTTTAAAATGCTGACAAATTCGCGCCTAGCTTCGCCCCGTCCCTGGACCCTCCCCTGGCCTGCGGCGGGCCCTAGCCTTTTCTTCATTATAAAAAGAATTTTTTTTTTTTTTGGTATCCAAATGGCTTAAATAAAATCATTGGACTGCCTGGGATCCGAACCCGCGACTTTTGGTTAGCACGCTAACCCCTACTCCAAGCCCCGAGGGCTAAAAAGAAAATTATTATTACTACTATTCCAATCCAGGGCCTGCTTGAGGATTTGTTTACATTCATAGAATACAAAAAATCCAAAGAATACATAGATATTTATCTATACATTTCTTAAGGGAGAAATCGTAACTTTAGGAATTAATTAACAACTCAAAAAGTTATAGGAATTTCGGAACCCGAGTATTTTTCTTGATCACTCCATAACTCGACTGCAAATTTTGTTTCAAAATTTCAAAGAGAAGTTGGTCAAACAGAGCGTGACAGACGGACACTCCTCTATTATTATATTAATATATAGATTTTAAAAACTTTACTGATCAATTTTATTTAAAAAAATCTTTCTTTTTCTTGGCTTGGACGATAGTCCGTTTGGCCAGCTAGCACAAAAATCAAAATCTAAATAAAACAAAATTAATTTTTTTTTTTTTTATTTAATAAAAGTTAATATACCATATAAAATAGCATGTAAAATTATATAATTGAACACCTAAACATTTATTATTTTTTTTACTGATAAAAGTGATCTTTTATTCATTTTTTTTTCTCATGCATTTAATATCTAAAAAGTGTTGGGACCACCCGTGAGAGTCGATTAGGCGAAATTTAACAAAAGAAAATTTTTTTTATTTTTATTTCAATTGAAATATAGAAAAATTTGTAGATTTGACAGTCGGACTGACGGAGGGAGGAGACATTTAATTTAAATCGGCTAAAATGATCGGCGATGTTGATGGTGACTAATGATATCGCTGTCAGGAGATAGGTTCAGATACATGATGCATTGCTTGTAAACATCCACCTTCTGATTGGTCGCGTTCTCAACACCAGAGAGACAGGATTTAACGAATCATCTGGCTGCTTTTCAGATTTGAATGAGAAATCTTGTGACTTTTTCTAAGAATTCCGTTTCATTTCGATTTTTGTCCTCGTCGTCGTTTTTCAACAAGATTTCAAGGTCCGTCTTAGAAATTGTTTAGAAGACACAGACAGCAGCAGCATTCCGGCACGCGTTTCATTCGAATACCAAGTCGATGTTTCTTCAAACCACTCACCAAGATTTCTCTTAAATCTCTATAATCCATCAAATTTTGAGTAAATATTTATTTATTTTTTTGTTTTGAAAATTTCCGATTTTTTTTATTAATAGAACAAATTTAAATATGACTACCTCCGACGACTCGCCTGAGGTGGACCCTCACCTTTTCTTAATTTTTTTTTAAACACTCACACATTTTTCTCATTCACACTCACACTCACACACACATTCACACAGTCTTTTCGGCAACTCAGGCCATAGAAGACTTTTTGGATATCCGTTATTGATTAATATACATATTTGGGCATTCTTATTTAAGCCATTTGGTATCCAAATTGCTTAAATAAAATCATCGGACTGCCTGGAGTCCGAACCCGCGACGTTTGGTATATGAGGTTAGCACGCTAACCTCTACGCCATGCCCCGAGGGCAAGAAAATTTTTAATACTACGTATTCCAATCTAGTGCCTCCTTGAGGATTTGTTTACATTCACAGAATACATCAATGAAAAGAATATCCAATGGGAGAAATCGTAACTTTAGAAATTAATAACTTAAAAATGAAATGATAGGAAAAAAATAAATGGTGAAATCTTTAGCTGAACCTTAACCGTATATTCAACATAATTATTCCTTTTAAGACAGAGGAGCTATTCAAGCCGCTAAACTTTTTCGTGCATGCCTTTCTACCCTGCCACTATAGACACATGATTAGTAAGACCGTGTCACGTCAAAAGTTATAGGAATTTTGGGAGGTATTTTTCCTGGACCTCGTCCTCTATAAGCGTGCAAAATTCGAAAATTCCAACGGAAAGTTGGCAAAACAGATCGTGACAGACCGACAGACGGACTATCCGCTATTATATACTGGTATATAGTTTAGAGGGAGGTGGATAGCTGAGTAGATCTTGTAGTAAGAAATAAAGAAAAGAGCGAATGCAGTTATTATTTTTATTTGGTTTATTAGCGCCGACGTTTCAGTCAGATATGCGACCATCCTCAGAGCTGAAGTGTGTCAAAGAAATATGAATGGTCTAAAAAAATTTTTTTTACCACATACCATTTAAAAAAGAGACAAAACAAAATTTTAAAATATTTGCTTCGATCTGGTTTTTAGCAAAATACTATATAAAATTAGCAATATTTTTTTTTGAGACGATTATCTAGCATATTAATTAATTGAGATTCTATGTCAGAAACAGAATCCATCTTAACTGATGTTTCAGAGCTGAAGTAAATGTCAACATCGCTACCCCGAGACAAATGATAATATGTTTTAAAAATATTTTTTTAGATAACGGCCTGCTAAAATATTCCTATTTTAAATAACTTTAAAAAAAATTCTACGAGAACACATAATTTCTTTCTCTGCATTAGAAACTTCGGAATTGGGTTGTTTTAAAAAATGCAACTTGTTAAATTTTTTTTTGTCTTAACTATTAAATAAAGATTAAGAATTTAACGATAAGAAAAAATAAATCTAAAATGACCGAAAACAAAAAACACTCACCAGGAGAGAAGCGAGGAAGCCGCAGCAGCAGCAGCAAACACCCCGGATTGAGACCCTGACGCACTCTGACCAAATTCCGGGCCATGACAAGTCCAGTTGGCCGTCTTGAGCATGACATTACGCTTTCGAAAAGGCCCAGTAACCCTTGGCCAAACACTATCCTATAAATATAAACAAACTGTGTGCATGAGTAGTAGTAAATATAGTCTGCTATCAGCTCATTCATGCCGGGATTGGGATGGAACCCGACTTCCTGCACACAATTCCTGTCGATTCATCTAGGAATTCGGAACCGCGAGCCATTTCTAGCTGACTAGGATGATTTTCACAAAATACGCCCTATTCAATACAGGCCAGCCGAACAAATTATGTTTACTCTATTTTTTTTTTCACAGAACAAACTGTTTGTTTTGATCTTATTAGATAATGAAAGATTTTGATACAAACGTTTTGCATAAAAAGGGCCAATTTTTTATAATTAGTAATTTTTTTTTCTAAATAACTACTAAACTTTCAAACAATCAACAAAAAATTAGTTTTGATTTAATAATTTTTAAAATATCTTTTTTTTTTATAAAAAAATCATTCCTTTTACTTTATATAGTAAAAGTTTTTTTTGAGCAAAATTTTTTCTGGATTTGTAAGTAATGATCATTTATTTATACCAGATTTCAAGTTATTCCATACGAGAGATCAGGGTTGGCGATTCGATTGGCTTCCCGAGTAAAAATGATCGAGCGATCCACACGCCCGAAGCAGGACTGCATAATGCATCTTTAGGGATACACACGCCCGCACCAGAGACACACATTTTTCCTCTGGTCACTTTAGATCTACTGTGCGGGCGTGTGTATCCCTGTGTGTCCCTAAAGGTTCACTATGCAGACCTGCTGCGTCCCTCGATCATTTTTAATCATTTTTACTCGGGTTTTGTCTCTAACCAACTATGGATAAAAAGGAAACTTGGAAATGTCAATTTATTAATTTATTAAATTGATACTGACGACCGTAGGCACTAGTTGAAACTTCAAGTTGAAAATTCCCTATATAAAAAGTTTTTTTCTTTAAAAGATTGGTTCATTTTGTTAAGATATTTTTATTATAAATCTGTGATTTAAAAAACTTGTAATGACGGTATTAATGAATGTGGTTGTTCCCTTTTTGTAATGTTTGAATTTTTTAGGCCTGATGATGGTTCAATATGTAACCGAAACTGTTTAACATTTCCAATGTCAGTCGTCTCTCTTTAAATTTCCTATATTAAATATTGTCTAATTATATAAAAATTCCGAATAGATAGTCTACATTGAGATTGCCAATATTCTCATATAGAAAATTTTTTCTCGCTTGGGGACGGGAAGCGAACCCGGAATTCCGGTGCGAGAAGCTAGTGTCTTCCCACTGATCCACGGCTCCCGGGCAAAATTGAATAATTAAATCTTAACAAGGCCCTCGGGGGGGGGGGGGTGGGGAAGGGGATTATTTTTTTATAATTCGCCAATTGATACCAAATGGCTATTGAGATGCCAGGACCTCATAAGATGATGGTTATGTAATTAGCGGAACGACGTCTTAGATGGCTTAGTTGCGAAGAGGCTATGCGTGTGTGTGGAGTGTGAATTGAGAAAATGTGAAGTTTTTTTAAAAAAAAAAAAAAAAAATCTTGGACAATTATTTTTTTATAATCGCCATATATATTAAATTTCAACTTTCTTATTTTTAGTCGTCATGGCTTGTAGCATCACGGCCTTTGACGTCACGGCCTGTAACGCGACATGCTGATAGAAGACTGAGAAAATTTGAGGCCATCAAATAAAATTTCCATCTTAAAAACTTTAATGTGAAATATCTCAAATCCCAGTAGCCGACGCTTGACACACTAATGAAAACAGGGTCCAAATAGGGATGCAAAAGTCGACTCTGGCTTTTAGTCAAGAATCGATCTTTTACTTAAAATAATCGACTTTTTAGAATCGATTCTCATTGTTCGACTTCGACTTTTTTCTTACAATAGTTAGTATTCGATGGTAATATATAGAGTTTGTAAGGTTTTCATTGATTGACTTTCATCTTCCCTTTAAAACCTACGCATACACATCAATCAACACGCTTTCTAAGATCGGTTAGTGAACATATGTGGCATTCTTAATTCCTCAATTTTCATGTTTTATTTTGATACTCAACTTTCATATTTTATTTTAATGTTCGGTGCCATATCTCGTGCAATTTCTGGATAGAATATTCTTATATAAAAATATTGGAAACAATATTTGGGTGTGTTGTATTTAATAAAATGTTTAAATACTTAATAAATCTTATATTATAAATAAATTAAATATATATAATATTTACTGAGTATCTCCTAAGCACGGGTTCTAGAGTTTTTAAAAAGTCGACTTGATTCCGAGAATCGAAAATCGACTTTCGAGGGCCTTTTCCATCTCTACTATTAAAACTAAAATTTCACTACTTTTTCATTTTAGTCTCAGAGGCTTTATAACTACGCCCACATAAGCACACACAAAATTTCATGAATAGAGAAACAAGATAAGAAAAATCATTCTAACTGGGGAGGTTGCCAATTCACCTATTCATTAATTGGGAAATTATCTTGATATACTGGGTATAAAAAAAAAAACAGCTTGTGTATACATATTATATTAATTTATAAAATGCGGTAAAAGAGTTTGAATTTGTCAGCATTTTAAAGTAAATAAAAAGAAAAAAAAAAATAGAATCATCATTTCACCATTACTTGAATAAGGACATCTTTTTGACAATTATCAACTCTACAATTCCTAAACACTAAATTATAGGAATGTTTTGAGTAGCCTTTTCAATTTAATATTTTTTAATATTTCACTTATCCAGATTACATCAACATTTCGTATTATATTAAATAAAATAATTTGCCTTATTATTATTAAGTGTCCATATTTAAGATTGTTAATTTAATCCTTGACCATATAATCTCCAGAAAACTTTAAATTGTCACCTAATCTCCTAAAATTATTATTTTTTTTTTTGCACCAACTAATAATTTATTTAATTACTGTATTTATTTACTTATTTCATTTCACGGGGACATCATTTATCATTTTTCTCTCCTAGATAACAAAAAAAAAAATCGTTTAAATTGAATAATTTTTTTTGATTAAACTAAAATAACTGTAGTTTTAGAAAGGTGACGTTTATAAATGTTTCTCAAGAATGTAAAAAAAAATAAATAAATAAATTCTAGGCTCGTTATCATCGTGTTTGTTTTAACAAATGAATCAAGCCCGTCCATCCATCTTTTTGCATTCCAATTTCATGCTTAGACGCCTTAAAGTCCAATTGCTTTCTATTAAAAATACATTATTCTTTAAAATCAAATTGCTCTTTTATTTAAATTTGTCGAAACGGTCCATTACTTGTCGGATTTTTCTCAGGGCAATCAAGAGAGTTGATAAATAAATCATATTTATTTTTTTTTCTTCCATTCGTTGATGAAGACAACTTGGGAAGAAATTCTTGCATCATCTAATAGAAGCTTTTTTTATTTTTTTATTTCAAAAGTGATCTATGTCCGTCCATTTTGCACTGAATGAAACGCCTCACGGAAACAACAGCTAGCTTTGCTTTGCCATGGAGCAACAGCAAAAAAAAAAGTGCCATTCTCGCTAGTTCCGTTTTATTTCTTCGTCCCCTACTGTTCTATAATTATTTTTGTTTTTTGTTTGTAATGATCAGAGCAGTAAAATGCAGCCGACTGATTAATTAACCATACATTTTAAAAGGATTCTTAATAATCGATTTGAATCATTATTATTATTATCTCCAGAACGAGGATTTTTTTTTTATTTGAAGTAAAAGTTTTTAGTAGGGTCATTTTACATGAGTAGAGTTTTTTTTTAAGCTCTAAACCAGTTATTTCCAAAGTGGTCTATATCGACCCCAGGGGTCGAAGAAATGTGAGTGGAGCGAAAAGAAGAATTGGGGGTCTGTGAGATGTAAACGGGGTCCACGATAGTCTATCTTATTTATTTTATTTTATTTTTTATAATTTGACCTCGGCACACCGTAACACAGTTCAGACACAATCCTAAAAAAATGCAAATGTACCGTAATGTGTGGAAAAATGTTTCAGCGCGGTTTCCAATCTTCTAAATAAAAAAGAAACAAACTGGACATCATTAAACGAGGAGATTTAAGATTTAACCTCACAAAATTGAAACCAATTATTGAAAATTTATTATCACCAAGTTCATCCCTCCCACTAATGTGTATTTTTTATCGTTTTTTGTTTCTCCTACACCTCACTAGAGTTAGACATCAGTGACATTTGAAGTTGATGAATTTTCAAAAATGCTAAGCAGGGGGTCTACCCAAAACCGAAACTTCTTAATTCCTAGCCCCTAAATATACTTATTTATTAAAAATAGGTCTAGTAGGTTATTTTTATTTCAGAGGTATATTTTGATAAGTAGCCTTTGACTGAAAAATAAACTTTTCAATAGAAAATGTTTTCAACTTTATAAAAGCGATTCAACCACAATTCCGAAGATGGTACAAAAACGCGCACCGAAACGGCAGGGTGCCTCAGGCCTGATTCTTCTACATTTTTCAATAATTTCCCCCGATTTTAGAAACTTCTTGAACTGGTTCTCAGTTCTCTTTCTCTCTTATATTTTATAAACTTTTATAATACCCCCAAGGGGGAGGGGGACGAAAATTAAAAAAATAATAGACCATCTGATGAAAATATTATTTAAAAAATATAGACCAAGGGCGGATACAAGGGCGGGGTAAAGGGGTAACTACCCCCCTGAGATTTGAAAAAAAATACTTTTTTTCGAAAAAAAAAAATGTTTTTTTAATGTAAAATTTTAAAAATTAATATTTAAAAATTTGATTTGTATTTATATTCTGGCAAACAAGTACAAAATGCGCCTTTAAATTACTGAAATTAAGAAAAAATGTGTGCTGTGCGACCAGTCACTCCAGATTACCCCCCCCGAGAAACACCTCTGGATCCGCCACTGATATAGACCCAGGGCCTAGATCCCTAAGCTAAGCTCGCTTGATTTGTTCCTTCTATTACGCGTATTTTTGAATAATATTAATATTTCTTGCAAGTAAAAGTGGGACTGCTTGGGATTAGGATTTTTTTTTGAGTGCGGCACAGTAAAAAGGAAAAAATAAAAGAAAAAATATATTTTTAGAGAGTAGACAAGTCAGAATAAAGGAAAGATATATTTTTTTAATTTTCTTTTTCGATCACGATATTTTCCCAGACCGATTGATTGATTTCTCCAATTTACTCTCGGTATCTGAATGGCAATCGTAAAAAAGTAATTAAAAAAAAAAAAAAATCTGATGAAATGAAACCGAATTCAAATGATTCGTGTCTTGAGAAAAAAAAAAAAAAAAATTGTATTGGAAATTAGAATAATAGACAAGCAATAATTAATATTTAATATTAATGAAAACTTTATGTCATAAACATCACATTAAGATGTTTGATTCGATGATTACATGGTTACAAACGAGACGACGAGACGCACTTGGAAAGTGAATAACGTCATCGACCTAGTATGTCATATTTAATACGTAATAATAACAAGAACAAAAATTAAAATAATAAATTCAATAATTGCTCAAGTCAGAGTAATGGAATTGTTTCTATGACGGAATTATTATCAGGGAAATAAAATAAACATCAATTTAATGTTTGAAATGCGTGTTAAAAAAATCTGGAGTGACTGGTCGCACACAACTTTGTCTTAACTTCGGTAATTGGAAGTGTGTACTATGCTTGTCACACCAGATTTTTGTTTTAGTTTCCGGCGATATATTAAAATTCAAGATGTACCATTTGGTACCCAAATGGCTTAAATAAAATCATCAGACTGCCTGGGATCCGAACCCGCAACCCTTGTTATAGAAGGCAGACGCGCTACCAACTACACCAAGCCCGAGGGCAAGATGTAAAATTTATAAACATGGGAAAATATTTATATTCTGTTACCACGGCAACCATTTCTCTTATCTTTCCTATGAAGCACAAGAAAAGTGGTCTTCAAACAATTTTGAGAACACCAAATGAGAATATATATTTTAAAGAGCATCTAAAAAAAAATTGATTTTTGAATTTTAATTAAAATCATTGAAGCGAATTTTGAGAAAATTGAAAAAAAAAAAATCTGAAAAAGTACTAACTAGTACTCTCTAGGAAATTTTATTTAAAAAATTATTTTCGCTCATCACAAGAGTACCTAACTTGAAAATAAAATTTCACTCTCCTAGCTCTTTTCGTTCATAGAAACCTCTACATACAGGTACACACAGACAGACCATGTTGATGGACTCACTTTTTTGGATTCAGGGGACCCCAAAACGTGTATATCCGTCAAAATATCGCATCGAATTTTTGACATGAATCCAATACTTTCTCTCATATATATATTAACATATATGAGAGAGGTAAGAGAAAGTAAAAAAGCTAATATCTATAACCGTAAAGTCAGTGTGTGGACTAAGATTCCCGGTAGTCCGATATTTATTTAAATTATTTGAATACCAAATGTGCCTAATATCCAAAATATTCCAATATAAGTAATTAATGAACGATTATTATACTGGCTCTGAGTATTACATATAATACATTCTAGCCTAAGCCAGTATTTGCCCCTGGAAGGGCCAGAGATGCCTCCTTTGGGCGCTTAATTGTACTTGAATGTGCCCCGTCTTCGGCCCCAGAGGAGGCCAGAGAAGGCATCTCTGGCCCTTCTAGAGGCATTTTGAGGCTAGAATGTCAGTTTTCATCGCAAGTCATCTCGTTATCCAAAATTATGGTCGCGTTATAACCCAAATAACCTTAATGACAATTTTGGGATTTTCAGTCGAAATTTCAAAACTTTGAGGTAAAAATTCTCACTGAAGATATTGTCCGATTTTGAAAAAAATTTATATCTGTAGTGTCCATGTAGATGGGCCACTTTTGCCGGGTATTACATTTCGCTCCGAAAAAATGTGGCCCCTTCTGGCCACCCCTGTTATAGGCAGGCTTTTTTTTTTAATGTTACCTTATAATATACAGGACTAAAAAATTCAAGAATATTTTAATAATCTCTGTATAAAAGCGGTCGAGGGTGAAAATAAATGTGCCTGGATATATTCTGTATCGTTTAATTTCATATGGCCGAAAAGACTTCACTCAAGGAGGTGATGAACAATTTTTTTTCGTAAAGCAGGCCTATTCTTTAAATTCTTTGTAATTTTCTCGAAATGAATAAATTCCATGTGATTTAACGAATTACATTTGAATACTTCCAAGGCCCGTTTTGCATAATGGATTATGCCCCACTACTTGAAGGTCGATAATAACGGAATTAAATTGTGAAATTTATTTATTTTTAAACGAATAGACTTAAAAAGAAATTTGTATAAAAAAAAATAAATTTGTCCCATCCAGTCAAGATTTTTTTTTCCAGAGTCTGGATATTCGATATCTCTGTTCTTCCCGGCTTCATGAATTAAATTTTTTTTTTTTCACTAGCGAGTTAATGACACTGTTTGTCCTTCTTTAAAACTAGACTACGATTTTTTTACTTCTTAATAAAAATGATTAGTTGAGTAATAAAAAATTAGAAGAATTAATTAGTCTACAGTATATAGAATGTAAAAAAAAATTGCGTGAAACGGGTTCAGTATAAATTTTTTGGTTAAATAAGATGTTAATTATTTTTTGAACAGTGGTTACAAGTGATTTAATACTTTTTTAGGGAATTCGGAATTTTTTTTTTAAACACACACTTTTTTCACACTCACACACACACATTCACACAGTTTTTTCGGCAACTCGGGCCATATAAGACGTTGACGATAACCGTTATTTGAATATATATGTATTGGGGGTCCAGGCATTCTTATTTAAGCCATTTGGTATCCAAATGACTGCTTGGGGGGTCCGAACCCGCGACCCTTGTTATACAAAGCAGGCGCCCTACCAACTACACCAAGCCCGAGGGCACTAATTCGTAATATTGATTTTAAAAAAATAATAATAAATAACAGGAGAGATCAAAATATATTTAATATTCGAAATGTTTTAGCTAAGGTAATAGAAAAATTAGATTAGTTAGATTGGCTTGGTATTCGTTCCATTCTGATTATATTAATCCAGGATATCTCTTTTTCTAAGATAATCAAGTCAATAAAATCGAAGTTTAAAATAATTTTAAATTTTCCTTAATGAATATTGTATTTTAACGATCTTAATGGATCCCATCCAGTCCGTGCAAGATTTATGATTATTATAAATAAAATAAACAGCAGTGAAAGATGAAGAATTTCAAAAAAAAAAAAAAAATGTTACATTGTCTGTCTTTGAGTGGAGGGTCAGGTGGTTTTCTTATAAAATGAACGCCTTTGTTGGCATCGAATGTCCATCTCGGAGTGAAAACAATGGCTGCTTGAAAAGGGAGAATCGTCAGAAGGCGCCGACTTGGAGCCTTTAATGGCTTTTGGGGCTCCGGGGTCCCCCGTCGATTAAAATTGGCTTCCATCCCGGGATGGAGGAGGGGCTACAAGTCCCAAGGGTGGGGAGGGAGTGGGGGCGCCGCCAGGATAGGGGAGGGGCGCCGTCGTCGCCGTCCTTGCCTCGGAGGCTCGCGCGCGGAGTCCATTCGAAGCCGCCATCGCGTTCGGATCAACAACATTATATTTTATTCAAAAAAAAATAATAATAAAATAAATCCTCCCTTATAATATTCTCCGTCCCTTCTCAGTGCGCTCACTCTACGTGCTCTATCAGTGATTGGTTCTTGTGCAATTTTGTATTTCTAAAGTGGACCTTAAATAAAAAATCTACTGGACTTTTAACCCACTAAAGGTAATTATAGTGAATTCTTCAGACTAGTAAACAACAATGTCATTTTTCAAAAATTATGACATTTTCTCCTTTAAATTAATGATATATATTTTTCTTTGACCGCTTTATGTATTTCAGGTAAAAACCCTTTTGTGTCTTTTCAAAAAAAAAAAAAATTTTAATCTTTTCATATTTCTGTTAGAAATCTAAAGATCTATAGATGTTTTTATTATTTTTTTTTTTCCATTGACATTTTTGAAAAATGACATAATCTATTTAGAACTCCCAAAAACACACAATGACTTTTCTGTATTATAATCAAATATCATTTTCATTCTTATTATAATATTTTTAATTTGATAATTCTTTTATATAATCCCCAAAATACTTGTCAATTTCGCATTCGATTATTTATTTATTAATATTTTATAACCTGTCAGACTGATAAAAAGATTTTGAATAGATTTATGTAACTTTGCACATTTACAATCTTACCTTATTGTTTCATCATTTATTAGAAAAGCCAATACTTTATTTGAAATTTGTTAACCATCTACATATGACTATTTATTTTCCCCTTAGCTATTAAAAATTATTTAAATCAATTGGAATTTACGGAACTAGATGTGAAACAAATCCAAAAATGCTGGTGTTATAATTAAAACGATGACTAAACGGCAAAAGTTGAAAATATCATATCTTATAGATCCCATTCTCTTAAGTTTATTAAAACTAGGGAGTTTGTAGTTAAGCCCCTGCAGAGAGATCAAATAGAGATGAATTTTTTTGCCTTTAGAAACCCTATTGCCTTTTCGTTTTTGCATTTATTAAAAATCCAAGGGGAGTCCCTTAGAAAAATCCCCGATGGCAAATTCCAGTTGCATCACCGTATAGTAGGCCTTAATATTGTTTTATTGCACTTATAGGCCTAATATTGAATTATTTGTCCAATTTATACCAGGATTTGTTCATTCTTTTTATTAGAACATCAATACAAATTTCCTTTAGCAATCTATCTATGATTAAACCATTTTGGATGTTTTAAATAAAATTTTATTCTGTTTGTCCAAATGAAAAATTGGATTTAACGAGTTCCTCAAATTTTGCTCTCAACTTTATATTTGCTATTATTTAAACGAAATTAACGAAAGTGGTTCAAAGCAAAAGTGGAAGACTAAAAGAAAACAATTTTCTTATTTTTCCCTTTTTTGATAGGAAATTCTGGTAGTTATTTGGTGTAATAATAAACCATGTCCGAATTTCAATACTAAACCTCCAGAGTGCAGCAGTTCCTTAATCAAAAAAAAAATCTGAATATAAAATTTAAAATGTGTACTTAGATAAAGTATAATTGAAGTTCTTAATGATTGCTGAGATGTAAAATCAATAAATGTTGTATATTTTAATAGGACTTAAAAATAAGACTTTAGCTTTGATTCATTTTTTCTCAAAACAATAAAAAGTGGACTTAGTTCACTTTTGCTCTGAACCCCTCATATATCCAGTAGTTATTAGATGATTAAACTCTACTTAATAAAAATAATAAAAAATAATAATAAAAATATTTATTTCTGCATACAAAGAAAAATACAGAGAGTTAAGTACATTCCTCAGAAATTAGGTACCTCCTTAGGAGACCTGTTTTGGAGGTTACCATCATTTACATTAACTTTATTTATTATACTACTTAACACTAAATTATACTGGTTTAGTACATTTATTATTTTGATAGTTTGTATTATTGTAGCAGTGGAGCCGGTGGAGGAGTGGTTTAATAATTTTAATAAATTATAATTAATATAAAAGAATTTTAGGTCCTTTACTCTGCATTTGCTTGCGCCCGCGATTAGTCTCCAAAACTGCCTTGACAAAATCACATTTTATAAATGAACCCTGTTACGCATTAGTGTGTCAAGCGCCAGCTACCGAGTTTTAAGAAAATTAACATTAAAGTTTTTTTGTTTTCATTGGATTATATATAATTTTTTTGTTAATTGTGCAAGTAACATTAAATATAAATTTTTTAGGACATATTTCATTAAAAATACTATTAATTATAGCATTTGAAACAATATTCCGTGCTTGACTCGATTTTTAATTTTTTTTTTGGCGCTTGACACACTAATGCGTAACAGGGTCCCCATAAGCCCCATGTAAAAAATATTAAAATCTTCTTGGAATAAAGAAATCTTCCATTCTCTTGATGTAATGGTTTCAAAAAAGGGTGGCCACCCCCGGGGTCCGAGTTCCTCCCACTCGTAGAATATTTCTAGTTACTTTTTCCTTAGAAAAATAAAATATTTACTTCTAACCAAAGATAAAAATTTCCTATTCAAATAAATAGGTTTTTTTACTCATTTATTTTTTCAAGATGTTAAAAATATTATTAAAGTAAATAGAGATAAAGTAAGTTTATAAATTTATCGAATTAAAAAAAAAAAATGTAAAGTGTAAATATTTCGAATTAAAAGATTGAAATAATAATTTAAAAGTCATTAATCTTCATTCGAATAAGTTTTTTTTTTTTTATTTTAGGTATGACGTAGTTTCTACTTTTACATTTCCCTCTCTCTCAATTGTTTCGATTTTTTTTTCCCATTCCAATTATTATTTTTTTTGACTTTGACATGGGGCCAACACCTCAAGTGTTTACTTTTTCGAATGGTTTTAGGTGGAACTCTTAAAGCAAAAGGAGAAGGGAAGGGGAGGGAGGGGGATGTTTATGTTTTCGAATTCCATTCCTAGTTTCACACCTTTATCTTGGAAAAATGTTTACATTCATTTTGTTTTCTTCTCGTTTGTTTTAATGTCATTTTTTTTTTGCAACAAAATTATATTTCTTGGTTAACCAAAGATAGAGTTTATTGAATAATATTTATTCGACGCAGGAATTAACAAACATCCATAAAAACACATCGTCAAGTAGTTTCGGAAATGATGCATTATAAAGGAGCGTTAAAATAAATCTCTCAAATATTACTTTATAACTCTTCTTCCTATTTCTTCGCCTTAATCTCGACCGGGAAGGAATAGAACAAGCCGGCCCGTCGCAAGGTCTGACGCCTGTTTAAAATAGAAGAAAATGCAAAGAAAAGAAGTACTGCCAATCCCAGCTCGGGCAGCTCGTGGTCGCCATCCACGTACCCACAGGATGTGGCCCCGGCAAAAATATTACTTCCCTCCCCCATTTTCCATATATATAATAACGGAGTGTGCGTCTCTCTGTCACGCTCTGACCAACTTCCCAAATCGAAATTTCGCAGTCTTATAGAGGACAAAACATCCAAGAAAAATACTCGGGTCCCCAAATTCTTAAATCTTTTTGAGTTATTAATTCCTAAAGTTACAATTTCTCTCATAGGAAATGTATAGAGAAATATTTATGTATTCTTTGTATTTATGCATTCTATGAATGTATACAAAACCTCAAGTAGGCACTGGATTAGAATAGTACTAATATTTTTTTTCTCCCTCGGGCCGTGTTGTAGTGGGTAGCGTGCTGGCCTTTTATACCAAGGGTTGCGGGTTCGCATCCCGTCTCATGTGACAATTTATTTCAATTGGATTGGCTACCAATCCAGGTGAAATAAATAGAGAGGGGGTCTAAATGGCCTTCGCCTCCGAAAAAGACAAATGAAATTAAATTTTTTTTTTCATAATTAAGCCAGCTGAAAGGGGGTTCAGGGGGTCGAAGCTCTCCCAGTTTAGACCGCGAAAGCTACAAACAATTTAGTTTTATTAGTGTCAGCTAATTTTTCAATGAAATTAAGAAAATCAGATAATAAAGGTATATCGTTATTTTCTAAGTTCGAATTCCATTTTTCCAACTAGTATAAAATAATACCAACACAAAAATTTTTATTTCTAAATAATGTACTAATACAAACTAAAGCAAACAAACAAAAAAAAAAAAAAGAAAGAAATAACATTCGAGTTCTATATATCCGCCATAGTTTTATACATTTTCTACAGTTTTATTCGCGAGTTTTGTATAAAACTACAAAAAAACTCCTTTCGAAGAATCCATCACTGAGAGGGAACCTTCTTTATGTCACTTCCACAGGACAGCAACTCCCTCTCCTCGTAGAGTTGCCTGGGGGCTATTGTGGTGAGATCCAATATTCCAATCCAGGGCCTCCTTGAGGATTTGTTTACATTAATTAAATATTTTTATTTAATGAAAAAATCCCTCAAGCCCAGGATTTGAACGCGGATCTTCTTTGTAGAAGCCGACACCCTAGCCCGCTACACCACCGAGTCCCCTAACTTTATGTCTGAATTAGATATAAACCTATGTATAAGGACTGAAGATGGACGAATCAATTTGGTTCGAAACTTCTCCTTAGGCATTTGGCATCCAAAGTTTTTCTTTTCTTTGTTGTTCTTTCCCAACTTGTAACATCAACAGGAACTTCTCTGCTGATTTTATTATACTATATTTATTAGTATACCATTATAGATTGATTGACTCAGTTTGTCACAGTTCTTTGTGATCTTGACTGAGGAAGTTCGCAGAGTAAACCAAAATAACTATCTTTTATTAAGGTGCGCGTCTCGGGGTGCTAATTTTGGGAGTTTCCAGTGGCCACAATTTTGAAGCTATAGACCTCAATTTTTTTTTAAATTAAAGCTATTTAAAATATCTCCAACTTATAGAGCCCTTTTTTTGATTTTCGAAAGAATAAATTTTTTTTTTTAGATTAATCGCATTAAATAAAAGATATTTTTAAAAAATTTGCTCTATATCTTATAGATAATTAAATTAGTATTCATTGTGTTAAAAAATAATTAATTTTCTACCCTTAATTAATTAGCTGGAACCTCTTAAATGAAATGGAATAAATCCCTTGTATTCCTATGGGAAAAACTAACGTCATCTCTTGCCGCCTCGAGTAACTAGGTAGTCAATCGTGTCTTAACGGTTTTTCGAGACGCGCACCTTAACACCTATATTGTATTTATTATTTAAAATTTAAGTCGTTCGTTTTTTCGATCCTAAAAGCGATAACTTCATAAAAATCTTCCAATTAATTAATATTTAAATAATAAATTGTTTTATTGCCACCTCTCCTTTTTTTTTCTAATGCATTTTTAAAATGCAATTATAATATTACCTCACATTAAGATTAAATTGATTAACTTTCGGGTCATAAAAATAATTTTTATGACCCCCATAGAACAAGTTGAGAATTGAATTTTAAATTTTTATAATTTATTTAAAAATAGGGGTGAGGGAATAAAATTGCTCTCTGCATATTTATTTAGATTTAGTTCTATTTTTTTTGATAATTATCAAAAATAAACACAAATTTATATTTTTAGAATTTTTTATAACATTTTTAGATGCTTATCATTTCCTATCAAATTAGCATTTTTTTTTTCTTTACTAAATAAAATTTCGCCATATGCATTCGATTCGTTCTTGTCAAGGCTGTTTGATATATAATAGATAGGCCTAAAGTAATTAGTAATCTAATCTCATTTGGCCCATTGGAATATATAACTCTTTTAATTCGATCCTCTTGTAATCTCTACAAGCGGCAGCACGTGTTCCCAGCGAACGAACGATTCCTTCGTTCTATTCTTAAATTCTTGATTAAGATTACTACTTCAAAAGTTGTAATCTTATCTAATAAGTTGTTTTAAGTATCTTGTCGAATTTATTATTATTATTATACGCGCCTTTATTTCAGTACGAACATTTAAACTTAATCCTAATAAAGAGATTTTTATGGGGAATTATGAGGTTAAATTATCAAATATGGACATCGAGTTTCATAAGGATATGTGAGTTTAAATTTTTTTTTTATTTTTTATTGACCCCATCAGTCGGGATATTGGCACTGTCAATAACGATAACAAATGAAATCATTTTGTGCTTTTTATTTGTTGATGAAAATGAGTTTAACGTAGAGTGTATCACCTCTTTACCAGAGGTGTACCGAGGCAGTTGGGGGCCTGGGGGGAACTAGAAGAGGGGGCCTTATATTGAATTTTTTTTTTTTTGGGGGGGGTGGTATCTTTTAATATCTCTCTCCTCCATACACAAAAACATTTTTAAAATACCGTATATCCCTGAACCCCAAGGGGTATTTTCATTAAATTCTTTTTTTATCTAAATTTTCCCATTTTTACTTGAGCCCCAAGGACCCCAGGGCCTCTCAAAGAGAAATTTTCATTAAATTTTGTTTTTACTTGAGCCCTGAGGGCCCCGGGGCCTCTCAAAGAGAAATTTTCATTAAATTTTGTTTTTACTTGAGCCCTGAGGGCCCGGGGCCTCACAAAGAGAAATTTTCAATAAATTTTGTTTTTTTTATCTAAATTTTCCCATTTTTACTTGAGCCCTGAGGGCCCCGGGGCCTCTCAAAGAGAAATTTTCATTAAATTTTGTTTTTACTTGAGCCCTGAGGGCCCCGGGGCCTTTCAAAGGGAAATTTTCATTAAATTTTTTTTATAAATATATGGGGGCCTATGCCGGCTGGGGCGGGGGGGACCGCCCCCCGCCCCCCCCCTCGGTACGCCACTGCTCTTTACCATGATAAAGTGGATAGGCTTCTTATAAAAATTAGGTTTAGACTAGTAACCGTAGGCACTAGTTGAAACATGGTAATATGTAAAAAAAATAATAATGTAATATTAATTATTATAAATCAATATCAATTTATATCAAAAAATAAATTGAAACGATCACCAAGTGATTTTTTATAATCTATTTATATAATTCGCTAATGTCCGTCTGTCAGTCTGTCTCTCACGCTCTATTTGAACAACTTCCCGTTGGAATTTTGAAACGAAATTTAATATACTTAAAGAGGGCCCTCTAGAGATTACAGGAAAGTTATTTTCATCCCGAAATTTCTATAACTTTTTGAGTTATTAATTAAAATTTAAATAAAACTAACAAAAATTTCTCTTATTTTTTTTTTATTAACGCAAAATTTTTAAAATTTTAAAATAATCTTTCCATTTCAGGTTTTCCTTTTATTGGAAATTCTTATAAAAACAAAATTTGGGGTAATTAATATCCAACAAAACATATCGAGATTATGTTGATTTGTCCCTCAAATTGAAAATTGACATATTTTTCTTTATTTTATTTCAATTCTATTAAATTGATTGTATTTGTGTTAAATTTACTTAGAAATGTATAAGATATTTCATATTAAATGTTTCTTAATCAGAGATCTTTAAGGTAGATTAGAACAGGTCTTCTTAAGAAGAAACAAAATGTTTCACTTTTTTGCACCACAGTGTACAAGGTATAAAGAGACGTATCCAAAATTCGATTTCAAGATCTTTTTTTTTTTTTTTTAAACACTCACACTTTTTTCTCATTGACACTCACAATCACACAGTCTTTTCGGAAACTTAGGCCATTTAAGACTTTAAACGATACTTGTATGTTTAATATATCTATTGGGGGTCCAGGCATTCTTATTTAAGCCATTTGGTATTCAAATGGCTTAAATAAAATCATCGGACTGCCTGGGGTTCGAACCCGCGACTTTTGGTATACGAGGTTAGAACGCTAACCCATACACCAAGCCCTGAGGGCTTTCAATATCTTGATAGAAATACAAACAAAAGCAAGATGGATAAGAGCAATTAGGTCGAAATTTCATATTTAAGTTATGTGACCCCCTGATAAGCAAAAACGATGCTTTTTACTTACTTACTCTTAGGTTTTAATTTACTACTAACCGGACACTAAATATATTTCGACACAAAATCTGCTGTGATGATAGCACATCACCCAACTTTCGATTTCGCAGGTGCGGTGCTGTCAGTCCCTCCAGAATGTTAGCATGCTCCTGATAGTCTGGGATTGAGGAATTTATTTGAACGGGTCTCGATTTTTAAGTTTCAGACATAAACACCCCAAATATTATTAAATATTTTAATTTTTTACGATATTTATGTAATAATTTTTCTATCAGACTGAAGATAATGATGGAGCAGCCACTCAATTTATCTAATTATTATAAGAAGTTGAGTGTAATTTTCTTGAATCTTCATTAGATAATTTAAATAAAAATTGAAAAGATAAGGAAATAAGAATTTAATCAGAATCTTTGTGTACACACCTCTCTTTAATTTATTATTATTTTTTTAAATAACTTCCCTATAACTAAAATATTTATTCCTCTAATGCCAAACTCCGCCCATCATTCACTCGCCAGATGTGAGCCTCTGAGTGATTTTTTTTGAAATTTTAAAACTCCCAAACTCTTGGAAATTTTCTCTCTTTAGAGGGAGTCAGGAAGGTAATTGGGGTATAAAAAATATAAAGGTTCACTTAAGATTTGTTTAATAACTATTCTGAAGCTGGTCTTCGAGCATTAATCGCTACATATATTGTTTATATGAACTGTATTCGACTTGCAATTACTGTAATAATGGGTATATTGTCATGAGATTCGAGTACAAGAGAAATCCTACACTTATATTATTACTAGCCTCCTTGGTACTTATATGCTAAATATATATTTTTTAAATTAAATTCCACTATACTGTTAATTTATATAGGCCTATGACAATATATTTTTTGTAAAATCAGTTTGTATATTACAGCGCTAAAGATGACCCCTACCGGAATCGAAATGTCAGCGTGAGTGCTGAGATTTATAAAAAAAGAAAAATCATAGCTGCATTTCCCTTTATTATTTTTTAGCAATATACTAAAATTTCTTTTTTAGTTTCTTTCAGGTATTTCGCTGCTGAACGGCGGGATCTAAGGAATTGCCGGAAGATTTAATCAAACCTCCACCCAATCTTCCGGCAATTTCTTAGATCCCGCCGTTCAGCAGCGAAATACCTGAAAGAAATTTTAGAATAGTGATTAAACAGGTGTTACATCGTTTCCAAGACTAATTTAGGAATATAATCAACACACAGCTATAAACCACTTTGAAATATAAAAATTATGGATGGACTGAGTATATTAGGAAGAGTTAGAAAAAAATTAATTAACCAGTCATACCATGGCCTGGATTTTAGAATTGTCATTATTATTGTCGTTTTCGATCCTCAATACACCGAATACGAATATAATTTATAGGTATACAAATAAATAATAGCGGCATACATACTAATCGGGTATAAGGAGGCTACATATCGGTATATGTGAAAAAGAATTCTAAAATTACCCTGACTCTGAATTAGAGACATGATAAAAATCAATCAATATGAATGAACATGGATGTTACTAGGGTAACTAGGCCCCCCCCCCCCAAAAAAAAAAAAAAACCTCTCCGACCCAAGAAAAAGCGAGTCAATATGGGGCCTTCCAGGCTCCCCCCCCAGCCAAATTTCCTAGTTACGCCCAGGTGATAGTGATGATATTGTAATATTCATAAGCTAACTTCTCTGTAGTTGTAATGCAATTCGAGTTCGCGAAATTCCTCCTGGTATGGGCAAGTGGGAGGTGTCAGAATCCTTTCTTAAGGAATGAAAAGCCGCAGGCTGCGATATGCTCAGGGCAAGACAGCAAAACAGAATTGCAGCTAAAAAATTATTTTTATTTCATAGTCAATTATAATTCTTTTAAGCAATAATTGACACCTCTTCGAAAAAAAAAAAAACCTTTCCAAAGAATATTTTTATTAATCTGCGAATAAATTATTCCAGTCTTTAAAAGATGCGTTATGGTGCTTAATCATCTTATGAATTTTCTCCACGTCCCAAGTGGCATTAGCATTCTGTTTATTTTGGTCCAGCTGCTGTCTTTCTGATTTCCATGTCCTCGATTGCTCTTTTGCAGGTGAATACGTGATTAAAACCGTAGACGAAGACGAGGTGCCATCAGGTCTGATCAAAGAAGAAACCTCCGTGCTTAAGCCTCCCTCTACAGCTGCCAGCACTAGTAGCTGCAGTGGCGATGATATTGATGAGCCGTTGCTGAGTGGAGACGCCGACGGTGCGAGTCTCATCCTTCCTCCGGAATTCTCTCTTGAGGAGGCTCTGCAGTTGGTCGGCCTCGACGAGGACGTTGTCAAGGTGAATACAAAAGAAAACACTCGAACCAAACTAAATATTACCGTATTTGTGAGCGGGATTCTCAATCAGGAATTCTTTTTTAAGATATTCAAGGACGGCCGGTACAGTCAAAAACATCCTTTGAAAAAATTTCAGAATTTATTCTAATCTTAAAAAAAAAGAAAAAGATTATTGAAATTATCTCATTCATTTATTTAACATAACTAAACTATGCAATTGCATATTCAATTTGCTAACACAGTGTACAGTGAGGGTCAATATCAAGTCCCACCCATGCGTTTTCTTCTATTGATTATTTCATTGTTTTTAAAAAGATGTATATTTTTTAATGGAAACTTTCATGGTTCAAACTTTAAAAATTTTAATAAAAATGAAGATGAATGAAAATGAATGAAATGAAATGTATCAATTTAAGCAACATTAACAATTTATCGTCCTGAAGATGGGAGCGATGCGTTCTCGAAACGTCGACGATATTTAAAACGTTTTTTATTCCATGCTGGCTACCTACATTCACCTGTTCCTGTTAGAAGACTTTATTTCGAAATTCAAAATATGACAAGTTGCTTAAACAGAGGGTGGTGACATGGACATACACAGAGACGGACATTAGCAAATTTTATACCGGTATTTACTCTAGAAAGATCAGATTAGGTAGATTTGGAGAAAATATCACCAGAGTTTTTCTGTTTTCTGTTTTTTCCTCAATAATAATTAAAAATCTACTGGTACCTAATATAAAAAACTTCTCTTAAATTTTTCATATTGAAACAAATTTTGTTGTCGGTTGACTTTTCTCAATTTTCCATCCCTTAATTTTAGAGCAAATTGCCCCAATGAATGAGCTCAAGAAACGAGAAAATCTCTGAATATTTTATGAAGAGATAACATTTGAAAAGCATGAAAAAAAGCAGAGATTTCTTTGAGGATACAACAATTTAATATGTTTTATGAAATTATCAAATTAGAGATTAAAGAAACCAAACTCGATACTTTATTGTATATATAAACAGATCAAAAAAAATTTAGATAATAAATTATTTATTTTTCACTTAAGGATTATCTTTTTTTGATAAATAAACTAAAGAGATATCTTTAATAAAACAAAAACTATATAATATAAACTTTATAACAAAAATTTGATAACATCCCCTACGTATTGCTCTGCCAGAATATTAAAACGAGGGCTGTGAATCATCCCTTTTGTCATCATCTTTTATTAGCAAGCCTATTCCTATTATTTTATTATTCAATATTAGAGAAATATATAAAAAAAAATCTGGTGTGAGTGGTCAAACAGCACACAACTTTCTCTTACCTTCGGTAGGCCCTAATCGAAAGTTGTGTTCTGTGCTAGTCCTACCAGATTTTTTGTGTCGAGATATAGGCCTATTTAGTTTCCGACAGTACGGTATCATTTGAATTTGAAAATGTAAAATTTATAAACATGGGAACTATTTATATTTTACCATGGCAAGCATTTCTCCTATCTTTCTTATGAAGTACAAGAGTAAAGTGTGCTTCAAAAGATTTCAAGGGTATAATGGAAATATACATTTTAAAGAGAATCTAAAAAATAATTGATTTAAGAATCTTAAACAAAATCGTTGGAGCGAATTTTGAGAAAAACTGAAAAAGTGCATTAGTAAAGTACTAGTTCTTTTTGGCTAATTTTGATCAAAAGCTTATTTTCACGCCTCAGGTTGGTGCCTAACTTAAATATAAAATTTCAACTTTGTAGCTCAATTTCTCTCAAAATCTCGACATCGAATTTTTGACATGATCGCAATACTTTCTCACTAAATATTACAGATTATAGATAGTTTTAAAAATAATAAAATACAAGCATAAACCCAGAGGAGCAATATGGGTTGGGGAATTCATTTTTGCGCATTATTCCTACAGAAGGGTCAAAAGCTCCTGGGTTTGGGTCATAGAAATCTATCTAAAAAACCACTTATTTCATTATTAACAAAAAAAAAAAAAATATCTTCGAAATTATTAGCCCTTATTCATTTCAAATGATTGTATATGGGACCAACAACGCTCGTTTCAAAAGTCACCTTTTGTTTGCAGAAATATTTTAATTTTATTAAAAAACAGCTCCAATTCATTATTTTTAAAAGAACTTAAAAGCAATTCGATATAGATCAGTGGTTCCCAACCTTTTGAGGCCCATCTACCCTTTCTGGAGGTTCACTAACACCTATCGCCCCCTTTTCATTTTCATTCTTTGCCTTATTTTAATTTAAAGTGTAAATAATAAAGCAGTTTTATTATTTTAAACTATTTTATTACCGTATATAAATACAATCAAAGCAATTTTTTATCAGTTCACTCTTATCAATTTATGCATTTTACAGAAATATACCTGAGGTACATACACAAATTTGCATGATTCAAAAATTGAATCAAATTGATAAATTTTGTCATCTGTATCAGCATTTACGCACAAAAAATTATTTAAAATTTTCGACAAAAAAGTAATTTATGATTGATTGAAAAAATTCCATCCTTTTAAAACAAGACTCTACCTAGTTAAAAAAGCACTTTATTTCAAAGGTAAAAATAAAGTTTCTCAGATAACGTTCTCCTTTCTAAGTGAATAAATACAACAGCTTCAGAAATAATGACCGAAACGTTGAAATTTTTGACGTTTCGATTCTAGATTGGAATTATCTTCAGACTTTTTCATTTTTACGACAATTTTTTGTTCTCTTCTTTCCTGGCCATATTCTAAATAGGAGATTTTTCTCTTTGATTTTTGTTCTTTTTAAATTTTCCCATCGCCCCCCTGCTTCCCTGATACCCCAAATCGCCCTCTTGGGGGCGATCGTCCCCAGTTTGGGAACCACTGATTTAGAGTAATAATTTTCTTGTACCAAAAGAAAACAAATAATTTTTATTGAGAATTTATCAAATAAATGCATTTCAAAATATGGCCTTAGAAAAGGAGAAATTTTATAAAGAGATTTTTGTTTGTTTTTTTTCCTAGAAACACAGTGCATATATGAATAGTTTTATAGTGCATCTTAATTGAAATATGAACAATAATGTGCTGGCCGAAATGTTTCGGTGGAAATAAAGGCCTTATATATTTATATATAATATTATAATAATATATTGATAATGTTGGCGAGGTTTAGTTATTTGAACTGAGCATTTTAAGAAACTCGAGTGACGTTCTTTTTGGTCTTTTTTCATATTTAATTAGCCATACTTAACTTTGTTTAAATTGAAATTCATAGGTTTTTATTTAAGTACTAAATCCTTATATAGTAAGAATTTAATCTTCCATTGCGTGGGAAATTTCCCCCCAAAATAAATTTATTTTTCTTTTTTTATACTTGAATATTTTTTCATATAGTTCCTTCAGACTCCAAGGTCGAGGCCAATTTATTTATCCCCCCCCCCCCCCTTCTAATTTGCCTTTAATGAGATAATAATGCTGATGCTTGCATTATATTTATATTAATTCTTTCTTAGCAAAGGCTACCAAATGACGGTCCCCTTAACAGTTAGTTATTCAAAATCAATAAGCAAAAAAAAAAAAAAAAAAAAAAACGTTAGATTGCCGATGGCTAATATGTCGAGATGTGATTTTTTTATTTATTTATTTAAATGACTTTTTGCGTCTCGATTAATTCAAAATTCAATTCTGTTTTCTATTAGCATTTTATTTTTATTTTTTGTTAAATTTTTTTTTTTTTTGAATTAATTAATAAATAATTTTTTTTAAGGAAAGTAGATGTGCAGCCAGGAGAATAAAATTTTTTTTTTAAATTCATTTGGTCGACGTTTTTGACGCGAATCGCTTCCTTCTTCGGGGCCAAAGATTGCTATAAAATAGGCCTACACATAGATGCTACCGTGCGAGATATAAAACATTTGTACATTATTGAAAGAGGCATCTTTTTGGGTACGGGAAGACCCCTGTATACTGTTTTTTTTACAATGTTAGTGAAAAATGACTAACTGCGCTGCCCGCTTTTGGTGGGCTTCTTTTATTTAGTTTGTTCAAATACAAACATCGCATACAATACCTTGCGGGTCGTGGTCACCTTATTGTATACAACATATAATCGTTAAATCGAAATTTCGATAATTCTCCTGAGCTTGGAATTATATATGAAAAATTAAAAACACTTGTTAGTCATAAGTTTCAATGATTTTAAGGGTTAAATTAATATTTTCAACACTTTGGACACTCATGTGTGAAATCACTTCTGAAGATGACACATGAGTACCAATGTTAATTTTTAATAAATCATTGAAACTTATGACCTAGTGCTTTTAATTTCTCTTAAATATTAAATACATTATCTTTCAACCAGAGCCTATGGTTAATGGTTTAAACATAAAAATCTAAGGGAATAGAAATTTGCCCATATGTTTCATATTTTATAATAAAATTTTATTATTATTTCTAGAGAAGTTGATGTTGATGTTCGAAATTAGGAAGAACAAGTACAAGAGCAGCAAATAATAAAATAGTTTTTTTTTAACCCTTCGGCTACTGAGGCCATTTAGGGTATGAATTTATTAAATATATATTTAAATTACTTTATACCAATGGCTACCGGGGGACGTTTCACACGCTGATTGTCGGGGGTCACCAATCCCGGAAATAGTTGAATAATTTTTCAGATTTTTATATTTGAACAAGATATTAATATTCAATGAATACCTTGATTCGGACTTGACAAGTCATAGATATATTTGTTAAAAATCCTGAGAGCCAAGCAACACCAATGAAGTGTTTTTTTGAAAATATTTTAAATTTCATTGAATTTATTATTGTTTTAAGAAATTCATTGAATTTATTATTATTTTAAGAAAAATAAATTCAATGAAATTTAAAATATTTTCAAAAAAACACTTCATTGGTGTTGGCTGTGGCTCTCAGCATTTTTAAAGATTTTTCTTTAATAATATTATTCCTAAATAAAATAATTTAAATTTATTTAAAGTATAAAAGCAAGATTGCCCGTGACCCGTGGCTCAGTGAGAAGACATTAGCTTCTCGTGCCTAGGGTCCCGGGTTCGCTTCCCTTACCAAGCGAGAAAAATTTGAATTGGCTATCAATTATTTGAAATAAATAAGGATGGGGTTTAAATGGCCTTAGATGCCGAAAAAGTCCTTAAATGAATTTAAAAGAAAAAAATGCAAGATTAAAATAAAAATTTAGTTATTATAAGGACCCTGTTACGCATTAGTGTGTCAAGCGCCAGCTACCGATTTGAGAATTAACATTAAAGTTTTTTGTTTTCATTGGATTATATATAATTTTTTTTTGTCAATTGTGCAAGTAACATTAAATATAAATTTTTTTAGGACATATTTCATAAAAAATACTATTAATTATAGCATTTGAAACAATATTCCGTGCTTAACTCAATTTTAATTTTTTTGGCGCTTGACACACTAATGCGTAACAGGGTCCATATAGGCCTGTAAGTTTTTTTTTGTGGTGCATTAATGTCTTGAAGCCTAATATAGGTTATTTACTTTCATTTTGGCCTCGTATTAATTTCTGGTTGAATAATATCTTAGATTTTGAGCCTCTGACAAGCAGCAGCTTCGATTAAATGGAATGAAAGTGTTATTATGCCATTGTCTCGGAAACCTTGGACCAATATCTAGTGTGACCATTCATCAGAATTGAATCACCTTGAACAAATTCCCTTGACAACAACAACTCCACGAACAGAACAATTATTGCTCATCTGCTTATTGTTAATACTCTATTACTAATTCGGAAGGGGTGAAAAAATGATGTAAAATTCTTAAGGGGGCTCGGGAGCAAAGTGGTTACGCATGGTTTTCCCGATAAGATGGCGTAGTGTGTCATAAAATGTATGCCCAAAAATCAAGTAATTCAAAAATTTGCCAAGAGATGTCAGAATGGTAGCTAATAATATTTAATGCATTTGGTTGATTTTCATTGATCTTTTAACAATAAATACTTTATAAATGTTATTATATATTATGTATCTTTTATAAAAGCATAAAAATATATAAATATAGGCCAGATATAGGCTAATACTATATCGGCTGTTAGACTAGCCTGCCATCTATTGCAAGAATGCTGAACTAATTTGACAGTTGATTTTTAAATAAATCATCTAAGCTTATTTTAAAAATTTCTTAATTAATATGTGATTAATAATAACAATAAATTCATTTTTAAATTTAAAAAAATTAAAGATTATTGGGACAGATTGTTTTTTTGTATTTGCTTGATAACAAAAAAATTAATTACGATAATTTTTTAATAAGTCATTAATAAAATTATCCCAATAATCTCTTATGAATTTAATTCATTAAAAAAAAACCGCATTGAAAGATTCCTTATAATAGTCTAGTTTTTTTTTAAGTACGTTTAGAGGTCGCTCCTGAACCCCCTTAAAAAAAAAAAAATATTTTTCGCTAAGAAACAAATTATTTTTTCTTATTCAAACGTGGATTGAATATTTATTTATTTATTAAAAAGAGAATTATAGAAAAGCGTCAATCAAGAGTCACTATAGTGAGATTTTTACTTTCTCTTGAAAAAATATAAAATTTCTCTAGTCATACTCTGCATGTGTGTGTGTGTTTATGATAAACCAATTTAATGATGGTTTAAAAAAAAATGTTTACTTATTTATTCGCTCACTGCCTCTGGCATTTTACTAATGATATATCTTAATTATTAAGCAAAAATAAGTAAAAATTTATAATCTTCGGAAAAAATTTGTTTATTAATTTTAATCGTCAGTGAAAAGTATTTTTTTTTTTTTAGATGATTTGATAAAGTAAATAGAGAGGCTTTTTTGTAATTAAAGAGAGATGTTATTATTTAATGAATTAAATTGAGAATGCTCCTGCCATTTGGAATAAAGTCAAGGCCCTGGTTGCATAATCAAATATATTCTATACGATATTGTAAATTAGGTATACAAGAGGGCGGCGTGAATACTTTTCTGGCTTCATTAAACAGATATTAATATTCTGCAAAATAAATAATTTACTCTTTTTTTTCCACTAAATTATACAATAATTTTCACTATTATCCCATTGATGGCAAATGGAAAAACAGACGAGAAGATATTAAAAAACTTTTTACCAAAGACCGGACAAAAAAGCATAAAAATATGGAAAAAAAGTCCTTAAAAAAGCATAAAAATTTTGAATAAAAAGTCAATTCAACAATTCAAAACATATATACATAATGACCACTAACAGCTCCGAGGATGGCTTTAACCAAAGTCGAAACGTCAGCTGTTAAAATATATTTTTAAAGAAAAAATTTTGGCTGCGTTTTCTTCTAACTTTCATTCCTGATACAAATTCCACCAGCCATAAAATACCCTTATACGAATAAAAAGTTGTTCAATAAGCATAAAATTAAAAAAATAGCATCTCATAAGCAACTTCTACTCATTCCAATGGGATTTTAAAAATTAATACTTAAAAATTTTATTTGTTATATATGTTTTGGTAAACAAGTACAGAATACACCTTTAAATTACCGAAAGGGTGCGGCCAGTCCCACCAGATTACCCCCACCAGATTACCCCCGGCGAGGGTCCGCCGCAGACGGGTCAGAGCCAGGGTAGGGGGGTCCAGGGGGGTCAGAGCCAAAGTAGGGAAGGCGGGATTTACGCAGTTGCCGAATGATTTGCTTTACATGAACGTTTTTGCTGAATAATGTTTTGAATTATTTTTACAAATTTATATAAATATTCGTAAAATAAGTTCAATTGATAAGCACCAAGGGGAAAAAAGCATGAAAACTCAAAAAATGCAATCTCAATAGATTTAGTTTTTCGTAGTTCGTGTAGAAATTAAATATCTAATGGCTGCTTATAAAATTCAGCAATAAGCATTTTGCTTAAAATCCGGTCTCCACTTATTACAATATCTCTAATCTTTCTTAGCTCACTTTGTAGATTAAAACACTGTAGAAGGCTGTCATCTTTACAGGACTTCACTCTTAAGTGATATAGTCTACTGTAGGCCTATATTGACCCTGTTATGCAATGGTGTGTCAAAGACCAAAAAATTCAAAATTGAGTTAAGCACGGAATATTGTTTCAAATACTTTAATTAATAATATTTTTTTATGAAATATGTCCTAAAAAAAATTTATATTTAATGTTACTTGCACAATTGACAACCAAAAATTATATACCTATAATCCAATGAAAACAAAAAACTTTAATGTTGATTTTCTCAAAACTCGATGTTTGGTCTTTGACACACCATTGCATAACAGGGTCCATATAATGTATCAATCGACTTTTTATTTTTTGGACAGCCTAGGAAAACATGATCCATGTCACGACTGTCCTGCTATCACAATCACTATAAGGGTGTTCCCTCAGATGGAAATTCTGAGACTCTTAAGCCAGCTTCTAAAATAAATATCTTCAATCTAGAGATGGTGAAGTTGGAGAACGATCTTGTAAATAAATTTCAAATCTTAGATATTTCGCCCGTTAATTAAGGAAAGCGTGGAAGTCCTGGTTCGACTCCAGGGGGCGCATTTTGCCCAATCATAAGCACAAACACATCTCGCAAATTAGATATTTCGCCTCCACTTAAGTGTCTCTTTGTTTTGTACATTCTCCATTAATATGTGAATGTACAAAACAACAAAAAAAATAAACCAACTTACTTATTTTGAAATTTGATTGATTTACTTAAATATTAGAAATTGTTTCTGTGTGTCTCACCAGATTTTTGTGTCGAATGTATTTAGTTTCCGACAGTACAGTACATTCGATTTTCAAGATGTAAAAAATTTATAAGTATGGCAAAATATTTATGTTGTTACCATAACCATTTTCTCCTATCTTTTCTATGGAGTAAAAAAGTAAAGGGATCTTCAGAAGATTTCAATCACAAAATGAGAATATTTTATAAAGAGAATCTAAAAAATAATTGATTTTTTGAATTTAAAAAAAAATCGTTGGAGCAAATTTTTGAGAAAATCGAAAAAAACTGAAAAAGTGCATCAGTAAAGTACTAGTACTTTTGGTCGATTTTGTTCAAAAGCTTCGTGTCACGTCCATGGGGGTGCCTAACTTAAATATAAAATTTCAACCTCGTAGCTCTTTCGTTCTTGAGATATTTTGTTCACAGCCACACACACACAGACAGACACACACACAGACAGACCATGTCGCGAAAACCACTTTTTTGGATTCAGGGGACCTCAAAACGTGAGGATCCATCAAAATCTCGACATCGAATTTTTGACATGAATCCAATACTTTCTCTCTCTATATATATTACATATATATAGAGGTAAAAGAAAGTAAAAATAAACCAACTTACTTATTTTGAAATTTGATTGATTTACTTAAATATTAGAAATTCAAATAAAGATAATTATTTGCGAGTTAAAACATTTATTAATATTCTTCCACATACTTTCTAGCCATTAATAATTCTTTTATTTCGTTGGAATTTATCTAATATTTAATATATCCAACTAGAGATCTCTTCAAATATTTAAGGACCCGTAAGCCGAAACGGGTGTCTAAGAGCTGTCTACTTGGGTCTTTTGTTAATATTTACCAAAACAGCGTTTGCCACCTGCAAAAGCTCAATTACCGGCTATTAAATAAATAAATAAACCGGCCTTTTGTTAATTCTTTTTTTTGTTTTCAAGAAATATGACACTATTTATTAATTTATTTTCATTTTAGAAGGTATATACACTTGGAAATTTTTGTCCTTTTGCGTCTTAAAACTATTTTTCAAATACACACTCTTAATAGTTTTAATATATTGATATATAGAGAGCAAGTATTGGTATCATGTCAAAAATTCGAAATCGAGATTAATCAATTATTTTTTAGATGCTCTTTAAAATGTATATTCTCATTTTGGTCTCAAAATTTTTTCTACTTAAAAAAAATAGGGGGAAATCGACACAAAAAATCTGAAAGAAAGGAAGGTGCGACCAGTCACACCAGATTTTTAAGTAATTTTAATCGACAATTCCAAAACCTTCAAAAAATAAAATTGCGACCCAAATTGATATAATATATCTTTTATCTGATGATGATTGTTTTGACAGGATTTAAACGGAAGTGCATCGGCCTCTTCAGGGAATCCCTCTGGCGCTGGCGATCATAGTTTGGGAGCCGCCTCGACGTCGCCGCCGCCGGTCGACGATCCGACCGACGCCGACGACGAGGACGAGCTAGAGACACTCAACAACATGATTCAGACGGCCCAGTTCCACCATCCACATGCGGCCCGACCTTTCCAGGTAGGCAGTGCAACCTGCAACTCATTAATATTTATAAATCTATGACAGAGGGAGTCTGTTAAATTAAACATTGATCAACAAGCCATTCACGAAAATTCTCTTAAAGTGGTCCGATTAAAATGTAATTTAACCATGTAAATGCTTTTTGACCTGAGGAAACAAATCTAGAATAATCAAAATTTCACGGATGTCATTTAAATATAACCCTAATTGAGGGAATTTATGGTCCTTACCGACTTAATGGATTAACTATTTAAATAAATTAGAAGCATTTCAGAGCACATTTATTGAGATTTTCTCACTAACCAGAAACATAGCAAAAAGGTTTCAGCCAATTGGTGAATTTTACAAGTTTATCTTTGAAATGCTGAATGCCACCATACACTGTACTGCTATATAACCATATTTGTTAGGATATATTTAAGAAGAAATATGCCCAAGTGCCTGTCAATTGAGAAAGCAACAGCCACCAAGATCGTCGCTATTGAGTAAATTCAAGCACGGAGGAATCTCGGATGGGTGGTGAGTGGAACGTCCCCCGGTTGCCATTGATACAAATATTTAAATCAGCGTTTTCCAAACTGTGAGGCGCGCCTCCCTAGAGAAGCGCGGACTAGTTTAAGGGGAGGCGCGAATATTAGACACAGGAAGCATAATTGCTAAACTTTTATAAATAAAATAATAAATAAGAATAAATAAAAAATACTGTATTTTTTATTAGTTAGGGAAAGTGGGGGAAATATTTAATATTCGTGATGTTTCACAGGTTTTTACTTTCTTTTACCCTATATATGTTTATGAAATATTTAGAGAGAGAAAGTATTGTTTAATGATAGAAACACTTAGATTTCTAGCTTGAAAAATTTCTTTTTGTCTTAGTTTTGTATTAATAAATTTTTTAGAAATACAAATTTTTGTGTCGAATAGGGGGGGGGGAGGGGCGTAATACGATTAAATATTTTTAAGGGAGGCGTTGGAAACCACTGTTTTAAATATTGAATAAATATTTTATTTTTATTCAATAAACTCCTAAATGGCCTCAGAAGCCGAAAAAGAAAAAATCGTTGAGGTTAAGTAAATAAGTTAAATTGTAATCGTTGATTGTTTGGGCTTGAGGTTGTGATAGGGAAAAAAACAGCGCTTCTTTGAATTGAATTTTATTATCTTTGAAAAGGGTGAATAAATAGATCCAGAGCTAGTATTCAGGCAAATTTATTCGGATTATATCCCTCCGCTATAGGCCAACGTTTCGGAGCTCAAAACGGCTCCTTCTTCAGGACCATGCGGTGTCAAGAAAATAATTCGCCCTCAATTTTGTCATACATGAACGATGTGGTTAGTTTCGCTACTCGACATGTGTTAAAAGGCAATGGTGCCGAACGAAGAATGGTTTATTATCTTTGTATAGTTGCTGCACGCGAAATATTTGAAAATAAATAGTGTGAATGGTGGAAAAAGAGGCGCGCTGGATTTTTTCTCCTATTTATTAGTTAAATTGTAAATTTCGAATTGATTTTATTCAACCTGACGACCTATGCATTTCATCAGTTGTTTCATTGAATGGAGTCGTCTTTCATTAAAATCAATATTAAATTAAATCATTTACAGCCCAATTGAAGAGAAATTATCATTTAAACAAATTTTAAGGCATAATTAAGGTGTATATAATCAATTTTAAAAGATCCACAAATAACCTTGACGTTCTCTCTTAAGTGCGCCGTGAAGATAGGCATTTCTGCTCATCTTTCTGTTTGAATTGTTGCCTATCAGCCAGGCAACCAAATAAACGGGTATAAAGTAAATAAAACTTGAACCTAATTGATTCCATCAAAAAAAGCCTCATTAACAGATTCATTAAATAGAAATCTCTTTTTATTCAAAATTTTATTTCTCTAAATGAGTTTGACATATTTTAAGCGAATATAATAAAAAAAAGAAAAAGAAACCAAAGACGATTTTCTACTTCAATAACTCAACAACAACAACAACAGTGGTTTAAAATGTGTCGCGACGCCTCCACATAAACCTTTTTTGTACGATTTAAGAACAGGAACTTTTTAACAATTGCCTCTAGGGCTTGAATGAAATTATTATTTTTATTTCACCGAATTGAGATATTATCTTCACTTAATGTCTTGTTATGAAGGGAAAATTATTAAATTAAAATTACTTGCTTGCCACTTTTGTTTTACAAATGATGATTTCCTTAAGATATTCAAGTCGATTTTTCATTTTCTGCTAGAGCGATTATCTTTGATTAAACAGATGACCTTTCATTGCCGGAGAGAGAAGAGATTCTTCTAGCATTATGATTTATTTCAAAATGCTCATTTTTTTCCTTGTACTTTTAATTATATATATATTTTTTTTTCTTTTATTTTTCTAGTAAAACTCTTTATTTTTATTAAATTTTTTTTTATTGTAAACTTACATCATTTTTCCATTTAAAGCGTGATGTTATGTAAATATTCCATTTTTTTCTTTTTTTTTTTTTAACTTGGACTTATTTGTATTGCTTGACTTATGATGCATAGATTTAACAAAATTAAATTTTTAAATACATATTTATAGAAATTTCTTTAATAAAAATTTTAAAATATAAACCATTAAATAGTGTTAGACTACAAGACAGCGTCAAAATGTGATTTAATTATTTGAAGTTAATTAGATTAGAAGGTTGCGTCTGAAAGTCCGAGGATGATGAAATGATAAAAGCTAGCGAATTAAAATTAATAAAATCTTTATTTAATTCTGATAATGTTTCGACCGATTCTTCTGTCCATCTTCAGATCCGATCACCATGAGTTTTGCCTCGCTCTTGGCTTCATAGAATGTAGTAATACAAAACATTCGACTAAAGTTAATTGACCTGAAGAAGGCCGAAACGTCTACACAATTGAATAAATTATATTCAACTTTGCCTCCAACATTTTTTTTTTCTTTTATTTTTCCAACCTTTCTGGAGGTTAACTTCCATTAACAGAGAGACGAAAGAGTCGCTGTTAATGTTTGAAAATATTCACTGTAAGTGGGATTTGAACCCAAGTTGTGTATCCAGAGAAATTACACCCAAGGCACTCTTAAGTCGGAGAAATTTTTTTATACGTCGTTTATTAGAAATTTTCGGTGAAAGTAATAAATCCATTATTTGTTTTTGTTTTTTTACCCTTTTCGGCTACTGAGACCATTTAGGTGTTTGTGAATTTGATTTTAAATACAACGTACAGATACGTTCCACACGCTGATTGATCGGGGCCACCAATCCGAGCTATCGCCGCGTTTGGCATCACTTAACCAACGCGATCGACGCTCTTCGTTGCCAGACTTTAAAATTGAATAAAAATTTTAGTTCAATTTCTTTCATATTGATAATTTGAAAATTAAAAATGTGGAATTATTATTTATTCAATTAAATGTAAATAAAGCGTCGCTGGGAGTCGAATCAGGATAGTGTTTAAGCATAATGAGAATCAATCTACAATTTGTCTCCTTGCGGTGCCTACATTTTACCAATATTTGAGTTAATAAATATTATTTTTTTAATATTTATTTGTCCCTGACGCCATTGGGATAACACTAATATAAAAACATTATAAAAAACATAGTAAATAACATAGCTAATATTAAATAAGGAATATTAGTTGTATGTTTTAATAAAAAATCAATTCGGCGCCGTTTTAAGCTTATAAAGTGAAATTTGTGTATCTTTTTAATTTAATCTAATACAAAAATAGAATCAAAGTTGCAACGTAAGAAAATAAATAATTCATGCAATATTTCCTAAATAATTTATTTTCCGTATTTTTTTTTTTCTATTATATGAGATAATTAGTATAAATTAAGACATATTTCATTCAAGTCAAAATATCATAAGTGTCAAGGGAATTACCGGAGTACCTTGAACAACAAATGATAACTCTTTTCTTTTTTTTTTTTTTAAATAAAATTACTGATTAGTTTTCCCCAAGGAGGAGCTGCTTATGTAAAAGTAAGCATGATTATAAAGCCTGAGATGATTACGGCTGCGGTTATTGTCTGCTTTGAATTTCAAGCTAACACATAACATCAACCATAACAACAAAGTTGCATCGGGATGCCCTTGGCAAGATTTATTGCCTCGTTCGTCTTTGACTGACCACTTAAAAAAAAAAAAAAAGTAAAAAATGGGTCAGAGTTACATTAGAAGAAATATTAAAATTATATAAATATTAATGTACGCACATATATTAATATTTAATGAAAAGATGTTTCTTCGAAATTGTTAGTATTTTTTTAATATATTTAATTATCCCATTTTAATCCAAAGGCATCATTAATCATATTCTTATATAACTCCTCGGATACTGTGTTTTTTTTTATGACAAAAAATCTTACATTCTATTGATGTTTATTAAATTATATTTCTACAAACCGGATGCAATTAAGCTTCTATTTAGGAACCAAAATGAAAAAATAAAATCTTTGTCAACACTAAATGTCGAAATCGAAATATTACAGAAATGAGTCTAGTGCATCCAGTGGCGGATCCAGAGGAGTTTCTCGGGGGGGGGGGGGGGGTAATCTGGTGTGACTGGTCGCACAGCACACAATTATTTATTATTATCGGTAATTTGAAGGTGCATTCTGTAGTTGTTTACCAGAATATATATACAAATCAAATTTCTAAGTATTAGTTTTTAAAATTTTATATTAAAAATACATTTTTTTCCCAAAAAATATATTTTTCTTAAGTCTCGGAGGGGGTAATTATCCCCTTTACCCCCCCCCCCCTTGTATCCGCCCTTGAGTGCATTGACCCAGATAGGAATTGCCAATATTATTAAACCGAGCCTTGGGCCAAGCCTGGCCCGAGGCTTGGCCCAATGGTTAATAGTACCACGGGCAAATTAAGTAGCTTTAAAAAAAAAAAAAATCATATCACTATAACAACCGTGTACGAGAGCGTAAAGGCATTGAACAAATGAAGAACAAAACCAAAAAGCTCGAGTTCAAATCTCTCGAGGAACAATTTTTTTTCCGCCCTGGATTTTTGTTCCCCGGGATCGACCGTGGATTTTTGTTTTCCAAAGAATGGGACAACTCTGTTTTTTCATTTTCGGGTTTTTTTGTTTCCCATTGTTATCATCCGGCCCAAGCCTCGCCCAATACTGGTCCAAGCCTTACCCATTTGTGTATTATCTAACTCAGGGAATGCGCTTGCATACTCCTTAGAAATGAACCCTGTGAGTCATTTGGGTTGCCTACCCTCCAGCAATCAAACACAAACTAATTTCTCCTCCGTTGTATCCTATTAAAAATTCATTACTAGTTCAGTCAAAAAAATAATTATTTAATCTATAATTTGAAGCTAATTTGTTGATTGAGATCTTCGCGTAGAGAGAGTGTAAAATAAATTACAATCATAGAAACGAGCAAATATCAAATTATATATGATTACAATATCTTCCTCTCCTCCACGTTGAGTTGACCTGTAAAAATAGAGAGCTTTAAAAACGAGCCTATAAACAAAATTCTTTTGATATTCAAACCGATAATTTTTAGCCAGTTTCTTATTTCCTCTTTTTAATTATAGCAGGTTTTTTTTTAATTATAATCCAAATAATCAAACTCGCTGTCTTATTATATTTACAATTTTCTAACGATTTTTTTTTTATGCTCCATTAATTGCAAAGTAGTTTTAATAATAATAAAATTATCGATAGATATTAGGCGATGTTTATATTCTAGATAGAAATTATAAATAGGTCCAGCTAACAGTTATTTGTTAATTGACGAGTTAAGAAAATACAATTCATCTTACCTTATGTTGTCCTAAGAGAAATAAGAATGAATAAGACCCTAATTAACCTCAAACTTGCCTCTTTTTGTTCTATTATGTTATTTTTTTAATCCTGTGTATATTTTTCGATATTGTAGTTAGAAGAATTAAATAAATATTTTTTTTTTAATTTCCGGGCGATGATTTAGTGAAACTTTTCTTTAAAGTTTAAGAAATTGCGGATATCAATAAATCAACTATGTTAGAGATGCACTTTTGCTACGCAAATTAATTAATTTTAACTGCATACATTCTTGTAGGCAACCGAAATAACCAACTCATTAATATTAATAAGAGCGAGGCAGTTATTGACGGATTATTATGGGAGTTATTAATTATTGAAAATTAATTGCAAAGTAGTTTTAATAATAACCATATTTTTTATTAATTATTTATTAAAAATATAAATACTGTACCTCATTTCGACTGCTTATTCTGCAGTCCCGGGTTCACTTCCCGTCCCAAGCGAGAATTTCATTTGAATTGGCTACCAATCATTTAAAATAAATAGGGATGTGGTCTAAATGGCCTCAGATGCCGAAAAACACTTTAAACAAATAAAGGAACAATAAAAATATAGAAAGAGATTCCTCTTAAAATATCCAACATTTACTTATTTTACATCTCAGCAATCATTAAGAACTTAAATTATACTTTATCTAAGTACAGATTTCATATTTTATATTCAAATTTTTGGATTTTTAGATTATTTTCAGATATAGTCTATATATTTTTTTTTTAATAAATTATTAATTTACGGTATTTTTCTTGTAAATATTGCAAGTTGTAGAAACCAATTGTTCTTAAAGAATCAAACAAAATTTTATACGGATATTTATTTTGAGCCAACGCAATGCAGACCAGAGTACATTTCAGTTTTTCTTTATAATAAACCATCATCAAGGCTCGCTTTTTTTGCATTAAGGAACTGCTGCACTCCTTAGTTTCTAAAGTTTATGAATGAACTGAGGAATAAACTGAGGTTGGAGCTGCCAAAGGGGATCTGTGCTCTTTTAGTTATTGCAGCAACTATTAATAAAATTAAGCCTACTCAACACGGGCAATTATATGCAAATAATTATGCTATTAATTTGGATGGTTTGTAAGGGGACGGAACCTAATAAATGAAAAAAAAGTGTGATTTTGGTGATCTTTAAATACAGTAGGAGCATGGGCGTAACTAGGGGGGTTCCGGAGGGCCTACCTCCCAGAAGACTCGTGCCCCCCCCTAGAAAGCTCCTTGCCCCAATAAAAATTGGGAAAAATGGGGCTTTCAGGCCCACGAGAGGATGGCTGGTCCCATGCCCCCCCCCAGCAAAATTCTCTAGTTACGCCCATGAGTAGTAGTCAATTTATCAAAATCACTTCTCATAGACAGCTGCAACATTTATTTAAAAAAAATTTTAAAATTATTAAATAATAAAATTTTTTTTTCAATAATAATTTCAAAACCATTAGAAAACCTATATAAATTAATAGGAATCCTGTTATATTCAATAAAAAAATAAAGAAAAAAATAAGGAAAAAAAAAGTATTTGCTCTACTTGAGATTCAATAAAAATCATTTAACTGGAAGAAAATTTTTGGGAACTCGATGGGGTCTTTGCAAGTGATGTAGTATTGAATACAACGGTAGTAAAAACAACGCAGAGGTGGAAAAAAAAAAAAAAAAAAAAAATTGGAGAAATGAGAGCAGAGCGGCGGCGACGAAGACTCGATGGCTGCCACGCATTAAAGAAGCGAAAAAAGCGATTGTTTTTTGACTCGGGACGACGGATCACTGCTAGACGATGGAAATTAATCAAACAGAAAGAAAAGAACTCCTCCCCCCCCCACTCACTCACTCCTTGCCCAGGAGGAATTATTTTGTCAAAGTCCGCCACGCTGAAGATATATAGAAGACAGAAGCAGTCACGGTGAATGATTGCTTAAGTAGATCTAATCAGATTATAATGACATGTCGGGCCAAACGATTCCAAGTGCAAATGCCCAAAGAACAAAGAAAATAAAGGGACCCGAACCAACAACACTCTAAACGACTAATTTGACCTTTATTTTTAAGATCCTTAGAGGGATGAAAAAACAACGATATTGGATTTGTTTTTTTTTTTTTTTTTTTTAATTTGTTTAAAAATGATCGAGGAATCCACACGCCCGCAGCAGGTCTGCATAGTGAACCTTTAGAGACACACACGCCCGCACCAGGCACACATATTTTTTTTTTCTGGTCACTTTCCATCTACTGTGTGTGTCCCTCATTGGCGTAGCCAGAAATTTTTGATGGTAGGGTTCAAGAAAATTTTTTCAAAAATTTAAGATTATTTTAGGGTATTTATAAATCATTTTTTTTTTTAGCTAGAGTAAATTATTATATTTTACTTTCTCTTACCCTATATGAAATATAATTTGTATTATAGAGCTTAAATATCTAGTCATGGCTTGGGTCCCAAGGGGGGGGGTTGAACCCCAACCCCCCTGGCTACGCCTATGGTGTCCCGGGGGGTGGTGCGGGCGTGTGGATCCCTGTATGTCCCTGGTGCGGGCGTGTGGATCCATGTATGCCCTTGGTGCGGGCGTGTGGATCCCTCGATCATTTTTAATCATACGTTATATGTTTACTAGGGTTTAAGGACTTTCGGCATATGAGGCCATCTACACACTGTCCATATTGGTTGGGATCCAATAATTTTTCGCCTAGGACGGGATTCGATCCCTTGACCTTTGGCACAAAGATGCTAATGCTCTACTTCTGAAATTTGTTGTTAGCATTTATAAAACAGAAAAACCATTATTATTATTATTGTTTATTTAAAATTAAAAAAATACCAATTTCCAAGCCAGAAATGAGAATAAATTTTTAAATTTTTTAAAAGGATATATCAATGAACAATAAGCTAGCTGGAAGATAGGCAACCGTATTAACCAAGAATTATTTTCTAATTTTCTAAAGTGCATTAACAAGTGAAGTTGTTAAATTTTTTTAAGCAATTCATCGTGAAATTTATTAATGAGGTATATGGTTCATCAGGACCGTAGACATAAAACTTTTCAAGGGGCGGAAAGGGGGGAGGGGAGGAAATTTTTTTGATCCGGGCGATATTCCTCCCTCCCTCTAAATTAAAATCAAGATATAAAAATATCATCTTAATTTTCCATTTAGTAACTATATATCATTCGACTACAGAACTTGACGTGACAAAATATCCTAATCAAACACATACTTTTTTCTTTGATTACGAGATTTCAATAATTACCATTATACTCTATTAAATTTAAGAATAAAAATATAAATAGGTGTATTTACTTTTTTGAAGATAGCTTCTCTAATTGTATTATATTTAAAAATAATAAATTCGTATTCCTGTCTGATGATTATATAATAGAGACTAAGAAAAGGATGTAAGAATCCAAAGTATTAATTTAATGCTTGAGTAAAATTCTGTCTATGATATATCTAATTGTCTTTCTCAACGCAAATTTTCCAATAAATTAGTGAATATAAAATATTGTAAAGTATAAATTGTGAGCTTTAGATGAGACAGACACTTGCAGAGTTCGCCTTTTCACTTGTTAATAATAGTGCTTTCTTAATTGAGCACTAGAGAATTACACGTTTGAAAGGCGCCTCTCGCATCTTTCCTGTTTCTTGGACGCCAATAAAAAAGCCAGTTATTGTGTTCCTCATTCTTATATTTTCAATTTCCCTTAAGCCTTCCTTGCCTGATGCCTTGTGAACTTATTGAAATAACATTTTATGGGTCGTTTAAATATAATTATTCATACAAGTCGGTGGGACCTACTTTTTGAAATTTTATGGACATGTTTATAATTGTTTAAAAAGTATGAAATTCCGATTAGAAAAACTTAACTTTAAATTGTTTTAAAATGTATGAAGTAAATTAGAAAAGAAACAAAGTCTCTGTCATCTAAGGTGCCAAAATTCGACCTCGTGGTGAGAGCACACATAATTTTTTGAAAGCACCCGGGCCTTGATGTAGTGGTTAGCATGCTGGCCATTTGTACACTGAGCGCCACAATTAAGCCCCCACCCGGAAGCTAGAGCTTTGAGAATTTGGTATATAGTGAAATAATTTTAATCGCCGAAAAGGTAAAATAAAATCATCTGTACCAGATTTTAGGTTTTACCTTTTCGGTTATTAAAATTATTTCACTACATAACCAAAAAGGCTACTCAAGGCTCTAGTCCCAGGTGGGGGAGTGTGGCGTTCGCTGTACCAAGAACCCGTCGGGTCCCATGCGACAAATTTATTTAAATTGAATTGGCTACCAATCTAAAATAATTTAAATAAAAAGGGACGGGGTCTAAATGAGGCCATCGGCGCCAGAACGGCCTAACCCACATTTCACTTACTTGATTTTATGCCTTAGATTCTATTAAATCGTGAATGCCAGATCAGTACTGTATTACTGGAATTCACGATTTAATAAAATATAAGGTATAAAATCAAGTAAGTGAAATGTAGATTAGGCCTTTCAGGCGCTGATGTCCTCAAATGGCCTTAGATGCCGAAAAAGACCTTAAATAAAAATAAAAAAAATTTCAAAAATAATTTTTATAAACTATCACTAAATACTTTAAAATAAGTTTTTTTTTTTTTTTATTTTAAATATAATTTTGAAAATAGGAAAGCGCGGCCCAGAATTATTTTTAGGGGGTTTTTATTAGGGCCCGGCCGAAACCGAATTTCGGCCTCATTCTTAGTTTCGGCCCAAACCTTAACCGAAACCGAAACTTATATTTTCTATAAAAAAAATTATTATCATTTCACATTTTTTTTTTTTGTTGAAAATTTTTTCCCGGAAAATTTCCCCTCCCTGGAAAATCATTTTACCTTTTTTTTTAGGGGTGACTAAATTTTTTTCCCCACCTTTTGCGCTTTTGCAACATTTACCTTTTTTTTGCATTAGAGTCTCATCTCATCTTTTCCGACTCAGGTTTCGGCCGGCCGAAAGTGGTTCTGGCCACTTTTTGGCCGAAACCGAATATATGGTCGGTTCCTAGTTTTTATAAAAAAAAAGTAAAAATATAAAATTTGAATTTAATAAAAAAAAAAAACATTAAATTTATAAATCTAATCCTTTGAAAGTGGAATATGAATAATTATCCTTGCACTTAAAGGTTGAAATAAAAAGTTTTGTTCAAGTGTTTAAGCCTTCTGGGAGGGGGGGGGGGGGCAAATCCCCTCTCCCATAAAAAAATACTCTCAAAATTATTTAAAGTCTTTTATGGTCTTTTCAATTAAAAAAAAAAATGTTTGCATTTGTTTTAAATATTATTTCTAAAAAAAACTCCCCCAAAGGCTTAATGCGAGACAGAACGAGTTCTTTATTAAAAAAAAAAAATCCCGAGTTGCGCCACCGATTCTCCCTATGAGTAAAAAGGCTAATCGATTAACTTTTCCCATAAGCAAATTAAGTTTTTATATAATTGTTTTAAGCAATAATTAATTTTACTTCATATACATCCTAGTGTGATATTTAATACAGACGAACATTAATCACAAAACTGTGATTAAATCTTAAATGAGAGGCAACATCACCAAAATTCAAGACACCGTACTCTCTCTCTCCCATGTGGCATCTTAATCCATCACTCAGCAATAATCCTCACAATTATTTTTAACTTAGAAAAAAACGTCAGCTGTTTTTCCTGGACAAAATTTCCGAATGCGCCTTAAGGTAGACCGCCACCTGTGCGAAAGTCTCAGGCAGGCGGAGAAGGGATTCCCCGCCGTCGTCGCCGCTATCCGCGACTTTGGCTGCCTTCGAGTGGCGCGGACTGGGGACAGAAGCCCGACCCCCGTCAGTGAGAGCACATCGCGTCCCCCCTCCCCCACCCCACCCTGAAAAGTGTGTTTGTTGTGTGCAAAAAAAAGTGTTTGACAACCGGGCCGAATTTAATGTTGTGTTCGATTATTGCGTCGTTTTTTTGTGTGTTAAATCAACAACCCCTTCACGTCCATTGTGATGGTTGCAATATGAAAAAGAGGGTTTGTTTGCCGCGCAAATGTCTTCAGGGTCACGTTCGCCATGCCTAGCTCGCTCGCTCTGGATCGGAGGACAGAACTCTTCAGGTAAGTCCGGAAGTTGGTTACAAAGTATTGATAAAAAACAACATCCCAGCTTTTTATTGTCTCCATTAAACCGATAACTTTTTTTTTTTTATTCGTTCTCGATCAAGCTCAAATTAAACCGTAGCTCCTTCACTTGAATTCAAGTGTTTGCTACCCAAAGTCCGCGTGTGTCCTTGATAGTGACGTCACTGGTGGCTAATGACATGTTCTCAACCACCAACCTTTATTTTTATTTGACGTAACATTGGCGTATATAAAAAAATTCTCAGAAATTTAGACAGCTACATCCTTCATGGCCTTGCTCAGGGTTTCAAGTGACACGCGTAATTAATGATGTCTTGATTACGTTCATTGTGGTGCCGGAGAGTACTCTCTAATCGATTAGAGGTCCATCTGTCTGCGCGACGGTGGCTCCTCTTGCGGGGGTCCCGTTAAACAACACCAAGTAACCTCCTTTCTGAAATTGAAAAAGCCTAAAGCCAATGATTGACAATTTCGGCGACAGAAAAAAAAACATCATAATGACAGTAATGGCCAAGTCAGAAAAACATTCAAGTAACAAGTCGAGCCGATCATTATGATGAGGATCATTAAGAACTAATCAAAGCCAGATTAGCGCATTATAAAAAATAAAATTTTTTTTCCAATAAAAGAAATTTTGCATATAAAAATTATTTTCGAGGTGAAACTTTATTATTATTAAAAAAAAATAAACGTAATTGAAAGATAATTGATATCTTAAAAAGTTTCTTCCGGCGCGGAGACTTGAATGCTTGGAATGTCGCATCTAATAAATCAAGCCAAGCAAATCTTATAATTCGCACAAACCGCAAACCAAACGATCATTTTAAAGTTAGCTTAATCAATTTTATTGCTTCTTTCTCACGTATTCGACGTTTTAAATCATTTGGTCGTGGTAGCCAAATGAGTGAGTGATGGCGACGGTCGCCTCTCTTGAAACCCGTCCAGTGACAGTCAAATTGTGATGATTGATGCTGCCTGCTCCATCTGGCGCGAGGAAAATAACAAAAAAAAAAATAAATAAATAATAAAGAAGAGAAAAAAAAAAATTGATGCCGCCCGCCAACGCTCAGGAGACGTTCGTTGCTTCCTTGAGGCCAAAAACTCGACGTTTGTTTCAGGCAAACTCGACGCTTGTCTGTTGAAATAACTAAGCAAACCATCATAAAATTTTGATACTTTCCAAATAAAATTTCAATGTTCCTTTTTTTTTTTTATAAATATGTGTCAGGGATCAGGGATCGACACTTTGTGGTTAGGTCTATTGGGTGTATTCCCGTTCCTTTTTCGAGAAATTTTAGTTGTTTAATTGAATTTGCCAAGAATTTTTTGAATTTTTATTTATAGTCGAGAATATAAAAAAATGGTGTGACTGGTCGCCCAGCACGCAACTTTCTCTTACTTCCGGTAATTGAAAGTTGTGTTCTGTGCTTGTCACGCCAGATTTTTTGTGTCGAGATATATTTAGTTTCCAACGATATATTAAAATTCAAGAAGTAAATTTTTTTTTTTTTTAAACATTCACACTTTTTTCTCATTCACACTCACACCCACACACATCTTCACACAGTCTTTTCGGCAACTTAGGCCATTTAAGACTTAAACGATACTAGAGATTTGTAAATATTTCTATTGGGGGTCCAAGCATTTCTATTTAAGCCATTTGGTATCCAAATGGCTTAAATAAAATCATCAGACTGCCTGGGGTCCGAACCCGCGACGATCGGGATAGAAGATAGGCACGCTACCAACTACACAGAGCCCGTAGGCAGAATTCAAGATGTAAAATTTATAAACATGGGAAAATATTTATATTTTGTTACCATGGCAACTATTTATTTCTATTATCTTTTGTTGTAGAAATAAGAATGCCTGGACCCCAATAATAGATAAATTCTTAAATAACGGTTATCGTCAAAGTCTTATATGGCCTAAGTTGCCGAAAAGACTGTGTGAATGTGTGTGTGAGTGTGAGTGAGAAAACAGTGAGTGTTAAAAAAAAAAAATTCGGACTCAGAGGACCTCAAAACGTGTATATACAGTATATTGTATATATTGATATATATAGGAAAGAAAAAGTAAAAAAATGGCCTTGTTTAACCTCTAAAAAATTAAAAACGTATTATAATTATTTCACTTATATCGTTAAAGACTATTAAAAAAAAAATCGTAAAAAATATTAATTTTTTTTTTACCATTTCCTTGTTTTTATGGTTACCTGAGTTAATTCCATGAAAACCAGAAATAATTCAATTGAAGTAGGTAAAGTCAAAAATTCTTTAAAATTGGAAATTAAATTCGATATAGGCCTAATATTTTTTTTTTTTACTCTTTGATGGATTTCAATTTGAAGTGTTTATTCTTATTTCAAAAAATCAGGGGGGAGAAGGGGGGGAGTGATTAATGAAATCATCTACTAAACGCCCAATTGAATACCTCCTTAATAGATTCGTCAATCGAGTTCAAGGAGTCCGTTGGAGACTTCAATGAACTAACAAGAAAATCTATCCCTTGAATGAGACGCACGCCATAGTGTAGCAATAAATAAATTAACGATTAAAGAATGTTAACCATATAAAAATCACTAAATTCCAAAACAATGCTATTATGATAAAATTTGATGATTTTAATTTTCATTACCTTTTAAAACGATACAAAAAATTTTGTTTAGACAATTAGAGTTGTGGTGTGCCAAATGAACAATTGTAGGAAAAAAGTTATTGATAAATCGCTAAGATTTTGACAGTAAATAAAAATCAATTTTGGTGAGTTTTATATTTACGGTATATTATTAGTATATTTTGAATGCATTAACAGCGGCTAACTCACACTATGAAACTACATAAGGTGTTAGAAAATCGTTAATGCATCCGAAATATGCGGATTATAAAATTATATTTACTGCCAAAATCTTAGCGATTTACCTTTTCCTATTTTGTTTAGATTTTTTTGATACACATCATGCAAAGCCTATTAATAAAAATTATTTTACCGATTTGCATCTCAATCTCTGGCCGATAAGATTAATGTATAATCTATAATTACTTTAAAAGGGTTTATATTTATTGAATTTTTCTTGACTATAGTCACGACCTTGCCATCCTGCAGTGCTAAACAGGTCATTCGTCTTTTAAGAAATCCTCATTGCCATTGAGGATAGGGGAGAGAGGGGTAATGGCGCTCCTGGGTAATGGCGCTCACCCCTGTAACTCTGTCAAAATAAAACTTAGAAAATCGCCACGGAGCGTGAAATGAAGGGGAGGGGGTCTCTAACAGGCAACAATGCAAAAGGACAGTCAGCTTCCGTCATGTGACCGTGAAGTGAGTTTCTTCGTTTGGGCCGCACTGATCTAATTTTCGGTGTCGTGTTTTTTGTCGATAAGTCCAAAATTTTAATGCTTATTAAATTTTTAATTTTACTTTTCTGACAATAAAACTATTCTATTCTGTGATAATGTAATCAATTTTCAACAATTGCAAATGATTTTTTTTTATTTCAAATTAATTATAAAACTACCGTTTGGGGTAATACCGCTCATCTGAGCGCCATTATCCCTTAGAAAGTTTTTCAGACTGTGAAGATGAAGAGCAGCTTTGTGTCGATGACAGTGATGATGAATTGAATGTGGATGATGTAAATTAGAACAAAAGTATTATTTGCGAAGAAATTGGAAAAAAATAACGAGTTGTGGTATTGCTGCGCCATCTGTGGAATGTGGGCTCATGCTATGTGTTCAGTGTGGAATTCGCAGATGGATATATCTGTGATTTAAGTGTCCAAAAATAAAATATTTCTATTTCTAATTTGTGTTACCTCTAATAATAGCAATTAGTTTATATTATAATTATAATAATTGAAGTTGATTTCACATCGAAGACTTTACTCTATTTGTTATATTGAAAAAGGCTAATCTTACGTCCAAATGGGAATAATTGATGCTAATTTGTGATTGTAGACTTTACTTTTATTGTATAAGATTGATCTCATAAATATTTCTTTAATTAAAATGTATCTTACATGTTATATTCCAAAAAACATGTTTGAGCGTTATTACCCCATGCCCTGAGCGGCATTACCCAAAGCCAGGGGCAATGCCGCTCAAACATGTTTTTTTAATATTGGTTCACTACTACTAGTAGGCCAAAGATATATGCTTTTGGTGTTAAATTGTTGATTACTCGATAATTAAAGACTTTATTACCCATCTTAATTTGAATTTATAATAAATGATTTAAAAGATACACCATGTTTTCCTTAATGACGCCATTCCCCCTCTCTCCCCTACAGCAGAGATAAGATTTACTCCTAATATGAGAATGTTGCTCTGACAGTCGTTTAACAAGAGAGAGAAAAGTAGTATAACAGTATATAGGGAACCATAGGAAAGTCTTAGCTCGGGTAACTCGTGGTCACTACCCACGTTGAGAAAAATAATATACTTTGAACAGTCAAGTTCAGATAACTCGTTACTCTTCGATCTTCAATAAAAAAAAAAAATATATTTTCCCTCTAGCCTCCTGAGGCTATTATATATGGGCCCTGTTATGCAATAGTGTGTCAAGCGCCAAAAAATTAAAAATTGAGTTAAGCACGGAATATTGTTTCAAATGCTTTAATTAATAGTATTTTTTTACGAACCCAAAAAAAATTTATATTTAATGTTACTTGCACAATTGACAAAAAAAATTGTATATAATCTAATCAAAACAAAAAACTTTAATGTTAATTTTCTCAAAACTCGGTACCTGGCGCTTGACACACTAATGCGTAACAGGGTCCATATATTATAGGCTCTAGATACGCAAAACGTTCATCGGGGCCACCCACCCGAGGTTCCGCCGTGCTTAGCGTTGCTTCTCTCCAACGATTGTTGCCAGATCCCCCGGTCTTTAATACACATAATTAATATATATATATATATATATAACATATTAAATTATAATTTATTTTTGGACTATCTTAATATTCAAGTAATAAAAGAGATTTCGAAAATTATTAATTTATTAGAGAGGGGAGGTGGCCAACTTTCTTCTATTTTAAAGGCCCAAATTTTTTATTAAAATAGGTAGGACCCTAATATTTATAACAGTAAGTTATTTTCTTTTATAAAGGTCAATTTCATTAGGAGAAAAATTTACTAAAAAAACATAGCATACTTCATTTAGAAATTCAAAAAAAAAAAAAAAAAAAATATTTAGATAACAAATGTCTTTGTTAATATTAATAAAAGTTATTGTAAAAGCTAATTTAAAAAAAGCGGGTCAAAAAAAGACAAAAAAAAAAAATATCTATATTTGCGTTGGCGTGTCATGAATTTCTCTGCACCAGCCACGTTTTCCATTTGATTATGCTGAGGCAGCGTACCATCTGGTAGTCGTATCCTCTTAGCGTCTTCACAGATGTTGGCGAACTCAATACCGTATTGTAATCACTTGGATGGCCAACTAGCGGATTCATCATCATCATTCAAGAATAGTGTATCCACCTGATGACAGATCGCGTCCCCGTTTTCGGGACTTTATTCCTAATTAAGAGCCTCCTCTCTCACAGTGACAAATTAAATTTCACCTTGATACCGCCCAAACCAAATTCATTGAACCGCGCTATCAATTAACAGTAGCATATTCCGTCCGGAAATGTGAATCCAAATCGAATCAAGCGAGAGAGACCCTTCTAAATAATCAGCCAAGAGAGAAAACTAGATAATTGAAATTAATTTGTTTAAACAAAAAAAAAAAAATCCGAATAATTTTTGAGTTACAATAATGACTTTATAAACAATTTCATTTTAATATGATGAGTGGAGAAATTTAATTTGGAAAGTTAGATAAAAGAGCCGGCGGCAATCCAACTCTCCTGAGGATGGCATATGGGTGATTAAATTCAACAAAAATTGTTCTTTTGTTCATAATAAAACGCGGCGTTAAATTGCAATTTTTTCACCGGATTAAATTTAGAAAAGAATTGACACATCAATCAATCCTGATCCTTAATCCTAAAAGAAGCAAAGAATTAGAACGAACATAAATATAGGCTTCTCTATATGGGTATATAGGAAACTCATTAACTTGCCTTTTTTTATTTCTTTTGCTAATTAAATCTTAATGTTTTTTTAAGCAGCTTAAACAGGATTAAGCAAATTATCCCCCAAAAGTGAATTCGATATAAAAAATAGATATCAGATAATAAAGACTTTGAAATAAATATATATACAAATAAATTACTGTAAATATTTTTTTTATTCATTACTTTAGTAAATATTGGAATAGAGAGATATGCCTTAATGTGTTGTGATTAATATTTATCTTTTCATATCAGACACACTATATCGGTTTTTCTATCCAAGAATTAATCTACTGTTAATTAAACAATTTTAGAAGGGGTGGAATAGCTTTCGCTATGTAATGTTGTGGGTATTAAATTTCCTGTGTATAAGTACTCTAGGTATATACGTAATATGTCATTTGTTATTCTATTCTTTTCATTCTTACTGAAAACTTTATATAAGCTTAATTTTAAAATTAAATTTCTCCCTGTCAAGATTTTTTTTAATTTTTGAGATGTTACCTGTAAATAGGAAGAGTTAAGTCTCTATTTTAATAAATATTTAAAAGGGAAAAATAGAAATCTTTCAAAAAATTCTCTACCTCATTACAATGGTCTAAATAGGGGCTTCGAGGTCTTAGTATCACCATTTAATTAAATTTAAATACGTATTAAAGCGGTTACACATGCAAACTTAACAAGCATGCATGTGCAATCTTTTTGTACAAGCAAACTGTAGCGTCTGTAGGGGCAAGCATTTTAATTGTGCAAGCCGCTTGATGCTCGATTGAATTTTAATCATGCACAAGCAAAACTCTCCGACATTTTATAGACATCTTGACATTTGATATTTATTTAATATATATTATTAATTCATTTAAAAATTCAATTTAAATATTAATATTTATTGTGTCTGAGTATTTCTTGTTATTTTAGAAAAAATAACCTTCCGAGTTTGACATTTTTAGGTTAATTTTTGGCATAAGCTGTTTCTTGCATTTTGATCTGCCTAATAAGAGAAACAAAATTTATTTATTTTTTTTTGATTTTTTTGCACAATTTTAAGGGGGTTGCTCTGAAGTTATAAAAAATATTGCAAAATTACAATTTTTCAAAAAAATTTTTTATAAGGAATTAACATTTTCAAAAATCACTTCTTAAGCCACTCCTACGTAATAAAAGTAATTAACATGCCAAATTATAACTTTCTAAGGTTTATAGTTTAGGCGTCTGCGCTTGTGTCGTGTGGCGCCGAAGGGAATTTGTGCATGCTGGTACAAAAAGATGGCACAAGCGCATGCTTGTCAAGTGTGCAGTTACGTTTGTATCCGCCTTTAAACCAATAATGAAGAGATCATGTCGTTTATGAGAGAGATCAGTGACAGTTCTGCCAACCCTGGAATTTATTTGACCAATTTACATGCAATTAAGAAAGTTTAGGCCACAATGATTTAATATTTTTAAAAAAAAGACAATTTTTATTTATTTTTTGATACGTCATATGATACAATTATCAGGCATATTTATTTTTAAATTTCTCTGGGATCCGAAGCTTTTAAGGCTATCCATATTGACAATGTTAATATTTCTAACCTCTCGGTCACGGTTAAGATGTTTATTTTATCAAGAATAAAATCAACAATGCCGGGGCACTCTGTCTAGAAGAAGAGAAACACCTAACAAGGTCTCTCTTGGTAGGCAAGGCCAAGTACTAATGTACACCGAGTACAAAAGTTAAAGCCCATTCATAGTTTTTCTACAATACATTTAAAATGTTTTTGAAAAAATTAAGTATATCAGTAAAATACCAGTCACACCAGAATGAATATTCAGGCGAAAATGAACAAACCCTTTGAATTCACGATCAACAAATTTAAAAAACAAAAAATTTTTGTTGTTCATCTTATAATTATTATTTTCTGAATCTTATTTGATATTTTTGTCATCTTGATAGAAAGCTTGATTCTCATATGCGATGATTTAATGAAAAAAAAATAATCCCCCATCGAAATGGAATTCGAACTCAGACCTCCGAATTATAAATCGGTTACGGCACTTATCCATATATGCTAAGAAAAAAAAATTAGGTGTGGTTACTTTGACCTTCTTTTTACATAAATTATTATAGATGAGTACTACTCCTCGTGGGACGTTTATACTTTTATTATTAAAATCTTCAACTTTCAAAAATAGAGAAAATTACGTAGATAAATTAAAAAAAAAATTGTATAAAGAGCTTCATTGAGTAAAATTCTATAGTAGGAAAATTGAATGTAAATATTTTTTTTATGATGACACTTTCTTCAGGTGTTTATGAGATAAAATTTTTTTTTATCCCCATAAAGATCGTAAATATCATTATATTATAATATGAGATGTTGACACCATTTTAATAAACATTAATAAATGTTCGATTAAAATAACATTTTAACATATAAAATGTTTTATTCAATTTGTTTAATATTTGCCAATATAATGAATGGACACCTTATTTGTAAATTAAATAAAATTTAAGGCGTTAAGAGAAAGTGGATTAAGAGACGAAAAATATTTTTTCTTTATTTGTCTTAACTGTTGTTTAGGGATCGTCTTATCCATGAATTTGAAAAAAAAAAAATAATAAAATAAATACTCGGTAGTTTTTCCCAATAGAAATTAAAATTTTTCAAAAATTTGTACAAAACTCCAATATCTTTTTTTAATAAAAATGTAGATAAAGATAAATTGAATTATATTTTTATTAATAAATAGTGCTGAAAAAAATAATCTTGAGGGGAATCTTTCTAACTCTTATAAGAGGACGCCATGGTGTATATGAGTAGGAAATAAAATTTATTTTGAAAACATTAAATTTCTTTAATCAAGATCCTGAAGGAACTTTGCAGCCAGGAAATTGAATAAAAAAAATTTCGCCTACGTTTCGGTCGACAATCACTACCTTCATCAGGGCATATGATCATAACATTTATTTTAAAAAAATTATATTAAATTACAATAAGGAATATAAATTTGAAAAATATTAGATGTACAATGAGGGACAATATTAAGTCCCACCCATGCGTTTTCTACCTGTGATTATTTCATTGTTTTTAAAAAAATATTATATGGACCGTTTATTTTGAAAGTGGTGTAAGTCCATTAAAAAAAAAAAAAGAGATATCACATAATTTATGATTAAATTAATGTAAATTTTCTATGTATAACTAGCTAGTGGTAAATTTCTTAAAAAATTATCATATTTTGTACAATTGAAAATTAGTCGGTAAATAGATTTTTTAATAAACAAATATGTTAAACCTTTTATTTTTTCGAAACAATAGAAAATGGACTTGCACCACTTTCAAAATAAACGATTCATATATTTTTTAATGGAAACTTTCATGGTTCAAAAGTAGAAAACTTTCAATAAAAATTTTCATTTTCTTTTATAAAAACAATTAAATAATCAATCACAAGTAGAAAACGCATGGGTGGGACTTAATATTGTCCCTCACTGTACTTAAAAAGATTGTTAAATATACACGATCTTAGGTATTTTAATTGCAATCATATCCAATTTCTTTTCCCGATGAAGGTCGTGATTGGCGACCGAAACATCGGTGAATAAAAAATTAAATAATGTTCAAGCTCGCTGCAAAGTTCCTTCAGATCGTGATTAAATCTCAACATTAAGTTTCTTTGTTTAAACACAAAATAATCATTTCGGATAAATCTACCGTAAATCAAATTTATATTTTGCAACCCTCTCTAATACAAAATTTCTCTTCCCAACCAGTTCGACTAGATTGGTTTTCGGGATTCTTATTTTCATACGAGTGTGTGTGTGTGTGTGTAGAACCAACATTGAAGAGTTCAAAATAAATATTGACAAAGCTCGCGAAGTGTGTAGAGTTGCACACGGTGCTTTTGTGCCTACCTGCCAAGCTATGTGCCATGCCACACACATACCACATAGACTCTGAGGCAGAATTCCAGACTTTGGGGCCGAGAGCGATGGATGCTAAGTCAACACTCGAAGAGAGCCTCGTCTTCGTCCTCTGACTCTTTTTCCTCTTCGTGAAGGACGTCCTGCCACTTCTATTCACCGCAAATTAATTTATTCTTTTCATCACAACCTCCAAGAGCTGACAGACCCTCCTCAAAATAGATTCATCATATAACGACGGCGATTGAAAGTTTAACCTAGCAATCAAAAAATTTCATATTCGATAATAAAATATCTTTTTAATTAGGCCGAGCGATATTCAATTAGAAGATATATAGCTAATGATTAATGAAATGCTATTAATCAAAGAAAAAGAAATATCGCAACCCAGATTAGCTTATATTACAGACACCTTAAAATAATCAATCTTAATAATATAAATATAGCGTGATAAGGCGAGAAATTATTTCCTTTTTGGATTTTTAAGAACAATTTTTTTAATCCCTTTTCGGCTAATGCTGCTATTAGGAAATTTTATTTATTATATTTAAAATACATGGTAGCGATGGCTACCGGGGGACGTTCCACACGCTGATTGCTCGGGGAACCGAACCTTAAAACTCTCGAGTCCTCTAAAACTGTATTCAACTGGCGTCCTTTGCTAATCTATAATTCTGTCAAAAAATTTTAATCTTGAGTGGAAATCTTGCTACGAATCAAACTCATATAAGAGGACGCCATTGGGTATTTTAGTAGAAAATAGACAAAAATCTTCAAATATTACAAATCAGGGCCGGATCTAGGGGGGGGGGGGGGCATGTGCCCCGGGCAGCAGATATCAGGAGGCGGCAATTAAAGAAAGATTTACTAAAAAAAAGGTAAAATGAAATGAGATATGAATTTTGTATAGAAAATTTTGAGAAGCGGGCGGCAAATTAAATTTTGCACCCCCTAAAAAATCTCCTAGTTCCGGCCCTGTTACAAATTCATATTCTTTTAGAGTAGGAGTTCTTAAACTGTGATCCGCGGACCCCCAAGGGCCGCGAAGTGGTTGCTGGGGGGTCCACGAAACAATTCTAGCTAAAAATTTGTATATATACAGTTCCGCGAGAAAAAAAAAAGTTCAAAAGGGGGTATCCGAACTACACAAGTTTAAAAACCCCTTAGAGTATATAAAAAAAATACAAATATTCTCTAAAATAAAATGGTAAATAAAAAATCTAATTTTATATTAGCGAGGTGAATAGCTGAATCAATATGTAGTAGAATAAATAAAAGGCCAAGCAGCAATGTTTATTTCTTTTATTATAGAACCCACAGCGACGTTTCGGTCGACTATGCGACCATCTTCAAGGCTAGCGTCCTGTTGACTAATCCTGAAGATGATTGCATATATGTGCATAATAAACATTATAAAATGATATTAAATAGGAAGAATTTGGAAAAAAGTTTACAAATACATTTAAAAAATCATTATAAAAATATTTTTATATTAAATTGCGACCATCTTCAAGGCTAGGGTTCTGTTGACTAGTCCTGAAGATGATTGCATAGTCGACCGAAACGTCGCTGTGGGTTCTATAATAAAGAAATAAACATAGCTGCTTGGTCTTTTATTTAATTTAATTTTAGTAAATATAAGAAATATGCAGCAGTCAAAAATAAAAACAGAAATAAGTGTCTATCTACGATCCAATATACGAGGACACCAAGAGTTTCAAAAATTACAAATTCAAATTATTATCAAAGCCTTCAATTTAATATTTTTTAAAAATATTGTGGTAGGCCTTTATGCTGCTCCTCTGCCCCTCTGGAATAAGCTATATATTTTATTTATATTCAAATAAGACAAATATCTCAAATTTTATTCCCTCAGTCATTTATGTCTATTCCTTCTATAGACGATGTAATCTTGTAAGGTGCTAAAAAGAGAAAAAAGAACAAATATTAGATCTAGGAGGATAGATAAAATACAGACAAATAAAGAAGAAAAATTTCTCTAGTTTAACTTGATTCGATTGATTCGAATCTTTTTTTTTTTATCTCGCTAAATAAAAATAAACTTTCGAACATAATACCACAAAATATTTTTTTTTTGTTAAGCATTATCTTTAACCTACATAAAACCTTGAATTCCTTATTTTTAAAATATTTTACTTTTTTTTTATTTTATTTTAGATACCTAATTTTTTTTTTTTTTGAAATCCCTTCGGCGTTGGTTTTTCTCAAATTTTCCTAATAGGGGCAATCTAAAGAGGCGGCCAACTGAATCGGTAACCAATAATAGAAAAATTACTCTATCCTAAATTTTTTTTTTTTATTTAAATAATTATCAAAAAACAAATTTTTTCATGTGTGAAATCGTAAATAAATATTTTTTAACATTCGTCCTACTAATGGCATAAATAACGTGATTATTGCCATTTAGTTGTTTGTATTTGTAAAAGTTTCTTTTATTTACATAATTTGAATATTTTTGGGAAAAAATATTACAAGATCAAATTAAAGATGATTATTGAAGGTGAAGTGAATTCCCAGTCTATGGATGTCTTCCTTGTATTCATAGGGTAATTATTATTGACATACGTCTTATAACTTTCTATACTGTGATTGGCCATTGTGCCTGATGAGCACCTAGTCAACATTGAGGACAATTTGTGCCTGAGGGCACCAGGCGACAAGAAAAGCCCTCGCATCCAAGAAACAAAGTTAAAAGTTAAAAGTTTGACCCCTTTCTTAGAAATTTACAGGTATATTAATTGGGAAATTTTAGGTGTGAATGTCTTAAGATATTTTCTCTTAAATACCACAAAGAACAGAAGATGCCTTTTATCTACTTATCATTTAATATGGAGCTGGTAGCTAGCTCTTGTACCTTTATTTATTTGGTAGGAGACGATGACTATTCATCATCTTCATTTATTTATAAACACTGGTGCTTATCATGACCGCAAAAGGATGCCTCAGCATCTATCAAAGTCACACCAGCTGTTCCCTGTACAGTTAATTCGCTAAAATGCTAATTAATTTGCTCAAGATGGCGCCTTTATATTATAAAACAATTAGGATTTCTTTTCAATTAAATTATTTATTCGAAATTTCATTCTATTTCTAAATTTCCCATAATCATCACCAGATGAGATGATTAAAATACATTTGAATATGACTTTACTAAAATGTTTCTTTTCAAATTGAATAGATTTTAATTGTTTAACTTTTCAATATATGATCGTATAATTATTTCAAATAATATTTGTTTTAAATAAAAATATCGTATTTCAATAGGTAATTTTTTCATCTAGAAAGTTGACAATAAATCAAATAAAGTATTTGCTTTTAAAATGTAGCTTTCTTTCTATGGTTACTGATTTATTCAAATTTACCAATAAAAAAAAGACAATTTTTTTCTAAAATAATTTACCTCCTCTAGATCAGGAGTTCTTAAGGTGCGCGTCTCGAAAAACGGTTAGAACACGATTCAGTACCGAGTTACTCTAGGCGGCAAGAGATGGCGTTAGTTTTTCCCATAGGAATACAAGGGATTTATTCCATTTCATTTGAAAGATTCCAGCTAATTAATTAAAGTGTAAAAAATTAATTATTTTTTTAACACAATGATTACTAATTTAATTATCTATAAGATATAGATATATAAAGATATAGCCCCTGAATGATCTTTTTAATAACTATTTAACAAATATATTATTTTTTTTTTTAACATTCACACTTTTTTTCTCATTCACACACACATTCACACAGTCTTTTCGGCAACTTAGGCCATTTAAGACTTTGACGATAACCGTTGTATAAATAATTATATTTATTTGGGGTCCAGGCATTCTTATTTAAGCCATTTGGTATCCAAGTGGCTTAAATAAAATCATCGGACTGCCTGGGGTCCGAACCCGCGACGTTTGATAGAGGAAGAACTCTAGATGCCGAGGGACAAATATATTATTGTTATCTATAGTTTCAAATGCAGAGGGTGGAATAGTCGAACATTAAATTTATCTTGCCCTTGTTTTTATTATTATTATTATTATTATTATTTAAGGTTTTTTTTTTGGCAACGGAGGCCATTTAGACCCCGTCTCTTTTTATTTAAATTTATTGGTAGCCAATTAACTGGAAATAAATTGTCGCATGAGACGGGATGAGAACCCGCGACCCTTGGTAGAGAAGGTCAGCTCGCGAACCACTACACCAAGGCCCGAGGGCGCCCTTATGGTTTAAAACTTTGAAAAAAGAAAAATTCAAAAATATCCATTTTCGTTCCCGAGTAAAAATGATTAAAAATAATCGAGGGATCCACACGCCCGCAGCAGGTCTGCATAGTGAACCTTGAGGGACACAGGGATACACACGCCCGCACCAGGGACACTCACAGTAGATCGAAAGTGACCAGAAGAAAAAATGTGTGTCCCTGGTGTGAGCGTGTATATCCCTGTGTGTCCCTATAGGTTCACTATGCAGACCTGCTGCGGGCGTGTGGATCCCTCTATCATTTTTAATCATTTTTACTCGGGTTATAATCGAGAAATCGTGTTTATGTTAATTTATGTTCAAGAATTGATTGACTTTTTTTTTAAACACCTAATTAACATTTTTAACCAAAGCTATATAAAATTATAAATTTCTCTTATCGTTTCTGATCAGAGCAAAAGTGCTCTCATTTTCGGAAATCCGGAACTGGCATTCAGAAAGAGCCTTAATAGTAGGCAACCGTGTTTATTGCTTATTTGTGAAGTATTTATGAAATTAATCAATTAAATCGAACTTAATTAAACAACCTCAAACGTTTCTACTTTTATATTAAGCTAATCTAAAATCTTATTCCGAAAATAAATTTACCGTTATAAAAGTATATACAATAGTTGATTTAAACAAAACTTTGCAAATGATACGCGCACGTCCAATCAGAGAAATAAACACGTGTGTTACGCATAATTCGAATATTTCTTTTACAATAAATTATTTTTAATCATTAACTTTACAACAAGAAATTGATTAATAAAATATTTGATTACTCAATTGAAATTTTAATTATCATTTGATATTTTCTTTTTAGCTCGTTGACAAAAATAAAAAAATCTCTCATATGGTGTGACTTTCTCTAGAAGACATTTATATTAATAATAATAAAACATATTGAATAAAATAAAATATAAAAAAAAATAGTCGATTTCTAATGGCATTCTCTCATTAATAGCTTAATAAACCGCGAAGTCTGAGCTACATTTGAACAAAACGCGCTAAAAAACAAAACACACAAAAATGTCGGCCATTAGTCGATTAGATTTCTTCAGAACAAACGAGATCATCGTGTAAACAGTTAATGGCTATTCTTTCTTATGATCGTCCTCAAATAACAGTAATAAGACGCCGCCGCCGCCACAAAAGAATCAACTTGGTCCTTATGGAATAGAATACCTTGAAAGGCCGAAACCGATTAAATATTTTATGACTCCAAACACATTCGATTGGCTTCCGTGCTGATTGTAATCACAACATTACAACTCTTGCAATGACTTGTAATCTCTCATCGGGATTACATTACTATTTGAGTTAATAATTCTATTTAAATTAACGGCATACGATTCTATTTTAAATTTTTTACACCTTTGATTGACATTTGTTTATTTATTTATGACCCTGTGAGAAACCAAATGGCGCAAATGAATAATAAGAATGCCGGGAGTTTTGAATTAGAGATCAAAAGACTAATCCAATAAGGGTGAGAAAATCACATCTTTATTTTTTTTAATTTACCCTCTTGGCTCATTTCGGATTTAATTGTATTTATGGCAATGAGGGGACGTTCAACACGCTGGTTTTTTGGGACCACCCACCCGAGATAACAAAATATCAGATATTGTTGATCACATTCTTTACAAAATTACTATTTATTTTTATTTATTATTTATTTTTAAAATGTACATAGGGCCTTCGGGGCCCCTCTTAGTGTACAGCATGGGGGGACAGCTCTATGGGAAGATTGTTTATAAGTTTCCTAGTTATATGACACTTGGCTAGATGGCAATACTAGGCTAGTTCAAAATTTATCCTGTAGAGTTCGTTCCATCGCCAACAAAATAACATTTTTTCATGAGTTTAATAAGAAATACATTAAGAGGCTGGATATAAATGAATTAACTTTTATAAACTAATTTTAATTATAAATTTTTTACAATTTATAAATGACCTTTTGATAAAAAAAAAAATTTAATAGTACTACGTGTCATTCAAGTAGATAAAAAAAAGCATTGAAATACAATATCATAAAGCAAAGTGTACGAGCGAGTTAAGTAGTCAGTATCAAAACATGTGAATTGCAACAAGCTCGAGTTCAAATCTCTCTGGGAGAATGTTTTTTTTTTTCTCCCTGCTTACTTTTAGTTCCATGACAAGGGTATAGATGGCCCTAAGCTTATAAACAATTTTTAACCTGGAGCTGTCCAATCTTGATTGTATGATCTGTGGTGTGCAAGTTTATTAGAAAAAAAGAAAGTATATCTAGTAACAAAAAGTAATTGCAAAAAAAAAAATGTCAAAATATTGAGCATCGCCATCGACAGCTAGTCAAAAGGCTAATTTGACCTTCTACTTAAAACCCGGCAGGTGTCAGACAATCAGGAATCGCTATTAGGTGGGCACGGGCGGGCTGATCGACGAAAGCTGAAGTAACTGGTGCATCTCCGGATCTCGACAGGGAGGCTATTCCAAAGCCTGCTGGCTGTTACGAGAAATGAATGATTTTTTTTTTTTTTTTTAATTTTGACCTGATTACTTTATATTTCATTTATTTGGTATTGATGTTGGAAATTCATCTTTTGACAAAATCTTCGACGATTCGCTCTAATAAATTCCTTCTTTCTCTCATCTCTGAATTTATTTTATGCCTTAAAATACTTACTTCTCAATTTAGGTGTTATTATTGTTTTCAAAATTATTTCCTTAATAGTTCTGAACGAAAACGAAAATTCAGCGAAGAGATAGCGTATGCTAAATAAATTTATTGTTATTTTACGGTTCTTTTATTTAGTTTTTTTTTTTTTTTTTTTTCTAAAATTTGAAGTTCCTATATTAATGTTGAAATTTTAAAAAAACATACATCTGTCATTTTATCTATTTTCTTGTCCAAAAGGAAAAATAATACAATATCTGACTATTACAACACTATTGTATTTTAATATTTTTTTAAAAACAATCACTTAAAGAAATTTTTATTAGATTCTTGAAGACTTCACACCTGTTTGTGAATCAAGAAAAAATATAGTAGACTACAATTTTTAATATGAGTGTTGTAAGGTGTATAAATTAAACTTTTTTTTTACTTTCTCTTACCTATGTATATATGTTAATATGTAGAGAGAGAAAGTATTGGATTCATGTCAAAAATTCGATGTCGAGATTTTGATGGATCTTCACGTTTTGAGGTCCCCTGAATCCAAAAAAGTGGTTTTCGCGACATGGTCTGTCTGTCTGTCTGTGAACAAAATATCTCAAGAATGAAAAGAGCTAGGAGGTTGAAATTTTATATTTAAGTTAGGCACCCCCATGGGACATGACACGAAGCTTTTGACCAAAATCGACCAAAGAGTACTAGTACTTTACTGATGCACTTTTTCAGTTTTTTCGATTTTCTCTAAATTTGCTCCAACGATTTTTTTTTAAATTCAAAAATCAATTAGTTTTTAGATTCTCTTTAAAATGTATATTCTCATTTTGTCATTGAAATCTTCTGAAGACCACTTTACTCTTGTACTCCATAGTAACAAAATATAAATATCCTGTGTAATTAAAAATATAAATACTTTCCCATGCTAATAAATTTTACATCTGAATTCAAATGTACCTACTGTCGTAAACTAAATACATGTCGATACAAAAAATCTGGTGAGACAAGCACAGTACACAACTTTCGATTATCGAAGATAAGAGAAAGTTGTGTGCTGTGGGACAGTCACACCAGATTTTTTTTTTAATTTTATCTTTTTTTTTTGTAAAGATAAGAAAAGTGAAGAAATTGTTAAAATTGATAAATAATAATCTTCTATTATTATTTAAATTCTACGACTAAGTATTAACCTTTTCGTGTTTTAATAGATGTAATATAGAAATTTCTCTTTAGTCTAAGAAATTAATGGCTCAGTGAAGCCGCAATTATGGATGGCCATAACAGAAGGTAATTAAGTTCAAAGCGCATTAGAACAGCTGTTAATGTTATTTTATAGGAGTTCCCTTCAAATTGTTCATCTGATTTTTCTTATTCATATTCTTATATACAGTATGTAGACAAAATAGGTAAAAGGTCATCGGGTAAACTTTCTAATACAATAATTGATTTAAAAAACGGTACTGGTCTACTAATTTTTAAGGGATTTCAATGATCTTTATTCTAATAAAATGATATAAAAAAGAAAAATTGAATTGGCTATGCTATAAGAAAATAATAATCGTTTTAAAAGTCCCTGATCTCTAAAAAATATAACTCGAGTCCCGATACGCTTAATTGTATTTTTTTTTTTTTTTAATTAAACCTCCTCTAATGGAACAAAAATTTTCTTTGAAATTTTTCTTGAGATTAACCTCGGAAGTTGGAAAAAAAGTATGTCACTCAAAAGAACAAAAAAATTTAATTCACTCCATTAAATGATATTCACTTTTTATTTATTTATTTTTTTCCTTTTTATCAAATTATGATTTTATTAATTTTTGTTGCTTCCTTTATTTCTTATGAAAAGGTTTTTTTTTTTTTTTTTGATACATTGACCTTCTTGAGGAAGAGAATAGTAATTTGTGTTTATTATCTGAAGTTTTTTTTTTATCAATACACTTGTTAAATCCCCACGTGGCAGTAAAGTACTGGACTATTCACAAGTAAAATTAGAGTGTCCAGGGTTTTAGTGAAGTTTAAAAAAAAAAATCTAGGCTACTGTACCCTACTTATTTTTAATCTTGTTTTCTATTAATATATTTAAAGTTTTAAATAAATTCAAGGCACAACGAAATATCCAATATAATAAATTGGAATTTGTTTTGTAAAAAGAGGGTCATTTTTTTTTTGTGGAGATTTTCAAAAATAGTCCCCAAGACAATATATCATTTAAGACTAATAGAAAGTAGAAAATTCCCGATTCGAGTAGCTACAGTATAAGAATAGAATAATATTTATATTTTGTTACCATGGCAATCATTCCTTCTATCTTTCATATGAAGTACAGGAGTAAAGTGTGCTTCAAACAATTTTGTGGGCAAAAAGAGAATATATCAATATATTTTAAAGAGAATGTAAAAAATAATTGATTTTTGAATTTTAATCAAAATCTTTAGAGCAAATTTTGAGAAAATCGAAAAAAACTAAAAAAAGTGCATCAGTAAAGTACTAATACTTTTTGGCCGATTTTGTTTAAAAGCTTATTTTCACCCTTTGGGGGCTGCCTAATTTAAATATAGAATTTCAACCTCGTAACTCTTTTAGTTCCTAAAATCGGGGAAAAGCGGTCGACCCTACTTTTGGCCGATTTTGTTTAAACACAAACAGACCATATTGCAAAAATCACTTTTTTGGACTCAGGGGACCTCAAAACGTGTATATCCATCAAAATCTCGACATCGAATTTTTGATACTTTCTCTCTATATAGGTTAACATATATATAGGTAAGAGAAAGTAAAAAAAAAATAGTTGTTTCTTGATGGCTGGGTATTATAATATGAGGATGTAGAATATAGGCAGCCAAGGCGAAAAATAAAAGTCTATATATTGTCGACGTTTCGAGTTCCGAACGCACTCTTCATAAGGACACAGGACAAAAAAAAACAGTAAAGATAATTTTTCAAGCGTATATAAATTGGTAAAAAACGTTACTACCATGTCAGCTAGAGCCATGTCAACAAACATGACTATTTGACATCAATTTTTACCCTGATGAAGAGTGTGATCTGCACTCTAAACGTCGACAAAATATGGACTTGACTTTTATTTTATTTTTCGCCTTGGCTGCCCATATACTACATCCTCATATAATAAAAAAAAAGTTTTGGTATCTAATTTACTGGAGAATTTTTGAAGAAATTTTATTTATTTATTTTATTATTATTATTATTACACAGGCAATTAGCTCAAATACAAATATATTTACATTTCTTCAATTTTGTTGTATTGATATTAATTACATGCATTCAATATAAGCTTTTACAATTTATCCCTTGTTTTAAATACATTAAATGTTGGTATGACCATGTTCGGACAACGGTCATCATTTCCCCAATCTGGATAATCTACAAGGGGAGTAGAGACCCTATGACGTCCTGTGCGCTGGTACTTTATAGATTTTTCTTCGCTCCAACTACTCCGCGCTAGCTACGCCACTGAATAAGCCCAAAAGATAACTTGTCAAAAATAAAAAATGAATTATCGCTTAAGGGCCACTGCGGGAGATTTAATTATTCTAATTTAGAATTCCTCTTCCCATTGCGCTAATTGTATTTCAAAATTTTTTTAATAAGCGGTACAATTTTAAATAAAAAATTTAAATTATCTTCTAAATTTGGTTAGGATATATATTCAATATATTAATAAGTCGGAATTGATTTTTTTTTTTATATTTGATTACGAAATAATTACGAGTAAAAAATAATCTAGAACATACAACTAAAAAAAAGTTCTTTTGTGAAATGGAAGATCTATGATTGATCGTTTAGTTTGAACTATTTTCTTCAAAAGAAAAAAAAATCAAGAGATTTAGGTGTGTCTAAAAAATCGGGTCGGAACCCAAATCTTATAATTAACCGAAATGTTGTGGTTGTTGATGTTGTAGATTTATTTCGTTTGAAAAAGCCTTAGGCGAAGTATCATTTTTTTTTATTTAAAATGCAGTGAGATCTTAAACCGGGCGTAAATATGCAAACAGAGATTGGGGAGGGCGGATGGCACCGATTCGCGCCGCCGTCCCACCGGCCCGGCGACGCCCGACGTTCAGTTCCTCTTCCAGGCGTGATTCCCGAACCTCGGAAAACAAACCAACACACCTATACAACTAGAAAGTTAGAGGAATTATTTATTTATTAAATCAATGCCCGATAACAGGGCTTTGTAAAAAATAAATAAATAATTCACAAATGGAATTTATATTAACTTAAAAAAAAAAAAATGTATACTTTCTCTTCCAAATTATTAAATTAATAAAAAAATACATTATAGGAAACGTAACAGCAAAAGAAATTAAATAAAAAACCTTTATTTCATCGTCAACGTTTAGGTTGCTAATCACGACCTTCATCAGGACGATTGTTATTGAATGTAAGAAGCCCCAAGCGAGTGAAGTACAGTGAGGGACAATATCAAGTCCCACCCATGTGTTTTCTACTTGTGATTATTTAATTGTTTTTATAAAAGAAAATGAAAATCTTTATTGGAAATTTTCTAGGTTTGAACCATGAAAAATTCCATTAAAAAATACAATATTCTTTTTTTTAAAAACAATGAAATAATCACATAAGAAAACCTATGGGTGTGACTTAATATTGTCGCTCACTGTACATATATAATTTGTTAAATTGTCTATATATTGTATAAAAGAAAACCCATGGGTGGGACTTAATATTGTCCCTCACTGTACATATATAATTCGTTAAATTATTGTCTATATATTGTATAATTGACAATGGCAATTAAAAATAATATCCTCCTCAAAATCCTTTCTTTTTTTAAACTTTTTTAACAATTAATCGTCCTGATGAATGCCATGATTAGCGACCGAAACGACGATTAATAAATAAATAAAAGTTTTTTTATTTAAACGGTTGCTAGGTCTCTTAAATCCTT
>JAKCPI010000888.1:0-37120 GCA_023213315.1 Euborellia annulipes
TATTTGTGATTGCATTTAAGGTAAAGGCACCAGTAATGGACCATGCACCAGTAATGGACCTTTTGGCAGAGATTTTGATAAAATAAGGATTAGGTATTTTTTGCAGCGTTAATTTTATATGTATATTTAAGTTACGTTATCTGGCTTCTTGTTCTTGCAGTTTGCGCATGCTCGCTTCATCACTTTATCATTTTATCGCATTTTATGTCCAGCGTTTTGCAAGACATACTATACATTGCTCTTTCCTAGTCATTTTGGTTAAGGATCGCTGGCTGTCTATATTAAAATATTAACCAACCACAAAATATTTAAAGGAAAGTTTATATATATATTTATTCTTAGAATAATAAACTAGGATAATAGTCGATATTTTACTATATAACCTTATCTTGAACAGTAGGGAGGGGGTGGTCCATTACTGGTATGTTAATCTTACAGATTATCTAGAAATGGACCGGGGCGGTCCATTTCTGAATTAATTAGAATTTTTTATTTTTATTTTATAACGTTAATTACGATGTTCTGGCAGCCAGTAAATTATGTAGACCTAATAGTTATAGTGCTAACTAACCGTATTTCAGTAGTAGACCCCATGGTCCACCATTAGTTTATGATATGGTCCACTAATAAAATGCAAAAATGAAATGGCCAAAATGAAAAAAATAAACTAAAAATCAAAGGCAAGATGATCAATATAACATGTCCAAAAATCTACGGGTTAAATATCTGAAAGATGGCTTAAAATTTATAGAGGACAAAATAGGCACAGATAAAATAAACTCATTTGTGCCAACATGCAGTCCATGGTCCGGAGATCCTCATGACTTATCTTTTATACTTATTTTGGAAGAAAACTAAAATAGAGCTGGATTCATCCACCAAGTCAGCACTGAAGAGAGAGAAACTGAAGCAGTGGCGGCTCGCCAGGGTAGGCAAGGTAGGCGACGCCTACCTTATAAATATACAGATGAAAAATATTTATCAATTTTATTATATTTATTAAGTTTAAAAATATTTAGTTTCATAAAATAATTACTATATTTATTAATATATATGATTTTGCAAAAAAAAAAATTTGAAACACTTCAGAACCTCGTATTTATAAAGTAAAGGCGATATTTTTCTTAGCCTATTCACTGCCTGTACTCCACACTCCGCTGCCCACATTTCTAGACAGTCGCGCATGCGCACAGCAGTGATAGCTAGCGCTATAAGTCGAACGGTTAGGCGATGAACTAAGCAGCCTATGCCAAGCCGATGACAAGTGTTACCGTAGAGCGCAATTTCTCATGAAGATTTATTAGTTCAAATTTCGAAACAAGATAACTTCACAGATCAAATTATTGAATTATTTTCTAAATTAAAAGATAGGCGAATAGATTTAATTTACAAAAATAAATAAATACGCCTTTTTTCTTTCTTTTTTTCTATTTTTCGTAAGTAATATATCATACTATATAATAAAGCGCTAAAAACCGTGTCCGATGTGTGAAACAACCAATCAGGCCTCAGGGATAGCGCCATGGTAACAAAATATAGGGCTAAATATTTACCCATGTTTACGATTTTTTTTATTTATTTACATTTTGAATTCTAAAATATCGGCGTAAATTTTTTGTCTGTGTACCGGGAGAGTCCCGGAAAGGATATGATTCACAAAAAATCTTAAGTTCATGAATAATTAACCGCTAAAATAATCTCTACATATAAAAATGAAAAGGGAAAATGTATGTACCGGTATGTATATAAGTAGACGAGCAAGGGGGTCCAGGGGCGCAGCCCCCTGGCTAGACGGAAAGCCCCGCCGAAGGCGGGGCTTTGCGTCTAGTATATATATATGTCGCCTACCCAGTTGTCTCGGTCACGAGCCGCCACTGAACTGAAGTACTCTCGGAAGAGCCGATATTAGAGGATAGGCCTTCATTTAATGAGTTCACTGTTTCTGAGTCACTGATGCAAACTATTGAAGCATCAGAAAGAATACTTTCGGTAGTTTCAGGAAAGCTTCCCCAGGAACATTTAAAAAAGAATTTGAAGAAAAAGCAAGATCTTGAAGAGTTGAAGATAGAAAAAGCTACTGAAAGGAAACTAAAGAATGAAGAAAATTCAAGCGAAAAAGAGCTCTTGAAAAAAGTACAGATAATATATATTTTATATAGATGGATAATTATGGGCAGGAGCAGCCAATAAATAGACTCTGTATGCAGACTCAATCACCGGAGACGTTTCGGTTCCTTTTATTTAAGAACCATCTAACCATATATTTCAGGGGCGTATTTAAGGGGGGGGGGGGCCGAGGGGGCCCGGGCCCCCCCCCCCCGAAATTTCCCAAACACATATACATATATAGGAATATACAGACATCAGCGCAACAAATTTTTCCGCAGGATGGACAACTTTGGTTCCGCAATAGAAAAAATGTTCCTCAAAAAATTTCGTGTAAAAAAAGTAGTTTCTTAAAAAAAAAATTTTCTTCAGAAAAATTTTTGAGTTCGGCGCCCCCCCCCGAAAAAAATTTCTATATACGCCCCTGATATATTTTATATACCTCTATATTTTTTTCTAGAACATCTTTTATACTTATTTGTAAAGAGAGAGAGAGAGTGAGTTTGTTTGTATGTAGGGGCTAAGCTCAGAATTTACTATTTTTTTCCAAAGCTTTGGGGGGGGGGCGCATGCCTCCTACCCCCCCCCCCCTCTGTCAAATGACGTCCCTGACTTTATTATCCCGTTTTACTCCATTTATCCTCATAGTCATTTAATCTAACAAGTTAAATGGCTAAATTAAAATTAATTAATGAGGGTCCACTACTGGCGCTGAACATGGTCTATTATTAGGTTTTAGACGGTCCACTACTAGCTCCAACGAATTAAGATGGTTTTATATTTATTTATTTAAAATGGAAAACTTTATAAAAGTGTATCTTATATATTCTTAATAAAGAAATATCAGTGAATAATTTAAGCCCTCCACCAGCAGTTTCTTTATTAAAATAAAAATTCTGTGCTGAAAATTAATAAAAAATTTTCTTAAATGGTCCACTACTGGTGCCTTTACCTTAATGCGAAGAATAAAAAAATTGTGTGTGAAGCACATTCTTCTTCTCTATTTGAAGACCAAGAAGATGTTTAATCAAGATGTATCCCTCCTTCATAAGAAGATAATAATCTCAAGAATAGTGTGTGAATTTACTATAATGTATTGTTACTTTCTCTTAGCCTATATATGAAATATATAGGAGAGAAAGTATTGCGATCATGTCAAAAATTCGATGTCGAGATTTTGATGGATATACATGTTTTGAGGTCCCCTGAGTCCAAAAAAGTGGGTCCCGCAAATTGGTCTGTGTGTGTGTATGTATTGTGTGTGTGTGTGTGTGTGTGTGTGTGTGTGTGTGTGTGTGTGTGTGTGTGTGTGTGTGTGCGTGTGTCTGTATGTGTGGACAGATTTTTAGCATGAAGGAATTGAGCTACCGGATTGAAATTTTATATTTAACTTAGGTACCTTCCCACACGCTCAAAATAAGCTTTTGAACAAAATCGGCCAAAAAGTACTAGTACTTTACTGATGTACTTTTTCAGTTTTTTTCGATTTTCTCAAAATTCCCTCCAAGGATTTTTTTTAAAATTCAAAAATCAATTATTTTTTAGATGCTCTTTAAAATATATATTCTCATTTTGCCGTTGAAATCTTCTGAAGACCACTTTACTCTTGTTCTTCATAGGAAAGATAGAAATGGTTGCCATGGTAACGGAATTTAAATCTTTTTCTTTTTATTAGATTAAAAATCAATTATTATTTAAATTCCCATTTATTTTTTTTATTTCTGTTTTAATTGTTTCAAAGAAAACATATATATATATCTCTCCCACTTGCAAACATTATCGTCTCTCTCTACTCTTTTTAAATTCCCTTTCCACCTTATCTTCGCATAGAAACAATGTTAATTTCCTATAGGGATTTGTATGTTAATTTCGATTCAAAAGGGGGTCCCCTTTGGAACTTTTTACGCATTTAAAATTTTTTTTTCCAATTCTTATGAAATTTTGTATTTATTTACGATTCTATATTGTGTATAAAATGTCCAAATATGAGATTAAAATTTTGAAAAATAACCATAGTTTATTTGAAGCAGTCAACATTTAAAATGCAAGTTTGAAACTAAGGTGCTATCGGAAACTAAATATATCTCGACACAAAAAATCTGGTGTGACCAGCACAGTGCACAACTTTCTCTTACCGAAGGGTAAGAGAAAGTTGTGTGCTGTGCGCCAGTCACACCAGATTTTTTTTGTAGAAATTATTATAAAATAATAAATTTGTTCCTTTTCTCCCTTGCCACCCTTGAGAGCCAACTCGTATTCATAAATAATTCGAAAAAAAGGAAATTATTTTGAATACGAGTTTTATTTAATCGTTGTGAGATTTTTTTGTTTAAATAGATTTCTTACCAAAACGAAGCCGTTCCAGGGAATTTTTTTTTTTTATAGAAAAAACATTCACACTTTTTTCTCATTCACACACACATTCACATAGTCTTTTCTGCAACTTAGGCCATTTAAGACTTTTGACGATAACCGTTATGAATATATATTATTATTTGGGGTCCAGGCATTCTTATTTAAGCCAAATGGCTTAAATAAAATCATCGGACTGCCTGGGGTCCAAACCCGCGACGTTCGGTATAGAAGGTAGGAACGATACCGACTACTCCAAGCCCCGTGGGAGTTCCAGGGAATTATAATCAACAGTACGAGCATCTTCATGAAAAAGTGATTATTTTTAATTTATATACTTTTTTTAAATATACAGATCAGGGGTGGGAAACCTGCTGCCTTGCTCTTATTTCATTAACAACTAAAAATTAAATTTTGTGTTGATAAGTGGATGACAAAAAAGATTTACTTTTTAAGTAAAAGATCGATGCGGTCTCTTCTTCCTATTTCCAAAACAAATCTGTCTTTTCATTTAAAAAAGGTTCCCCATATTTGGTACCTATTTAGACTACCAATGAGAAATTTTTATAAGAAAAATATTAACTAGAAAAAATTTGTTTTATTCTTCTTTTAGAATTTTTCTTATGATTTTATGATTTTTCTTATGATTTAGTATAAGAATATATATATATATGCGAAGATAAGTTTTCTCGGGTCTTGAATCGCGTGTGATGTTGAGATTTACTCGACGTTTCGGCTCTCCTTTTGGAGCCATTTTCAAGAGTATAGAATTAGGGGGAATTGTTGGGGTGGTTTGTTTACGGGGTCGCAGTCTTGCTGGTCCCCAGGTCAATTTGGATGCCTCAGAGGCTTGGTTTGGTCTCTGAGAGCAGGAGGAAGGTTGAGTGTGTGTAATTGCGTTTGTGTGAATTTTTGACATGAATCCAATACTTTCTCTCTCTCTCTCTCTCTATATATATATATATGTATATTAACATATACATATAGGCAAGAGAAAGTAAAATACAGTTTAAAAAAAGATCCACGTGACTCTCATTGGCAGCAGCATTATTATGCAGAAGAAATAAATCGTAATTATCCTATAAATTCTTTTTTAGAGAGAAAGAGAAGGCACCATAAAATTGTTACCTCCCCTCCCCCCTTCCCCCCTCGCTCCCTATAATCAAATATTTTGTCCGGTGCATACACAAATTCAAATGTCCTGTCGGTCGGTCCGATCTGGTCCAGATGCTGTGCTGGCACAACAATCAGTTAGCAAGCCTGTAATTTGCCCGGGTCTTTGATAATTGAACCCCGGGTGGGGTATCTAGAGTATCTATCGGCCCCAGGGGCATATACTGACCATAATGGCTCTCCCTGAACCGCCATTACTGTCCAATTTCCATGCCAGCCATAAAACATCCATCTCTCTCTCTTTTTATCTCGTGATACAGAATAAAAGACCACATTTTCAATCAACACGATGGCTCAGAATTATTATACTACTTTTTATTTTTTAATGACTTATAAAAAAATTAAGGAAATTAATTTTTACTTTCTCTTACCCTATATATGAAATATTTTGTTATCAAGCAAATACAAAAAAACAATCTGTCCCAATAATTTTTAATTTTTTTTTAAATCTAAAAATGAATTTATTGTTGTTATTAATCACATATTAATTAAGAAATTTTTAAAATAAGCTTAGATGATTTATTTAAAAACCAACTGTCAAATTAGTTCAGCATTCTTGCAATAGATGGCAGGCTAGTCTAACGGCCGATATAGTATTAGCCTATATCTGTCCTATATTTAAGTATATATTTTTATGCTTTTATAAAAGATACATAATATATAATAACATTTATAAAGTATTTATTGTTAAAAGATCAATGAAAATCAACGAAATGCATTAAATATTATTAGCTACCATTCTGACATCTCTTGGCAAATTTTTGAATTACTTGATTTTTTGGGCATACTTTTTATGACACACAACATCATCTTATCGGGAAAAACATGCGTAACACCTTCGCTCCCGTTCCCTCTTAAGGCCTTTTAAGGCATCGGAAGCCCAGTCTCTATTTATTTCAATTGGATTGGTAGCCAATTCAAAAGAAATAAATTTTTGTCGCATGAGATAGGATGGAACCCTTGACCCCTAGCACAAAAGGCAGAAATTCTACCATTGAGCCATTGCCCAAGGGCTATCGGGGGATATTGAACCCACTTGTTTATTAATTTTTCAGTTGTTGACTAAAATAAACAATTCATCAAAAATATTCCTAGAAATTACCAAATGAGCGTGCGTTCTAGAGGATTTTTGAAAGAAACTTTAATTGTGCATTTTGGTTACCTATCTTCCAGGAATTAAACAAATAAATTATGAACTTAACCTTCAAATTTTTCCACCATTTTATTTAAATAAGTCAAATAATAATAAACCAAATTATTTATTTGTATGTTTAGGAAAAAAAAAAATGAAGAATTTCGAAACTCATAAATAAACAAAGATGGCGGATATAAATAAAAGGAAGCTTTTATTTCTTAATTATAATACCAACCAACATTTCAAAATGAACATTATTTATATTTAAAAAAAAAAATTCTTTAACTAGCTATTTAGTAAAATTCATTAGTCCATAAAAAGAATTTTTTTTTATTTTGATTTATTGACTCTAAAATTCCAAGTCCCGGAATTGGCAATTTTATTTAAATTATCTATATCCCTTGACCTTTTTCCCCTCTTTTTTTTTATTTATAAAGTCGAATCATATTCATTTGTTTGTAATTTGTAATAAATTAGAGTGAAAGAGAAAGAAAAAAAACAAAGGGAAGATTTATTCCGTTTACCTGGTGATTTTTTCTCCTCTCTCATTCAATTGATTTTTTAAAAATTTTCAAAAAATTACACACGAAATTCCATCGATATACGTAGCTCGTAGCGTCATGAATTTAAAATGTCAAGAATATATATATGACAATTACAATAATTTCTCTATGTATACGAGAAAGTAAAAATAAAAGTAACATTAGGAAAAAAATGAATAAATAATTTATGAAAAAAATTGTTAAAATTAGGAATAAATGATCTATTCTGGCCAAATGGATAAATTTCTGAGGCCACAATTTTAGAGAAAAAAAATAATAATAAACGAAACGTTAATTATTAATAATTAATTTGTATTAATAATTTATTAAAAATATAAATACAACGTTTCGACTGCTTATTCTGCAGTCGTTTTCAACTACAGTGCACTTGCTCCGTCTCAAGTAAAGTAACCTCTAAGGGACACCTGACACCTACGTGCATTTTATATGCAATGACGTCAACATAATCTACAGTTATCCCCATGAAGTTAGATTCAATCATTAGCGCCATCTACAGTAATTCCCATGAAGTTAGGCACAATCATTAAATCATGTGTTTACATAAAAAGCATGATGTTATAATAAGTTTTTTGAATTTGAATTTTTAACAAAGATAAAAAATATTATTATTAAAAAATCAAATTCAAAAAACTTATTGTAACATCATGCTTTTTATGTAAGCACTTGCTTTGATGATTGTGTCTAACTTCATGGAAATGACTATAGATGGCATTGACGTCAAAGCATATAAAATGCACGTAGGCGTCCCTTAGAGGATAGTTCACTTGAGTCGGATTGTGTTTGATCTGTGAGTCGGAGCAAGTGCACACTACTAGAAAACTACTGCAGAGTAAACAGCCGAAACGCTGTACAGTACTTATATTTTTAATAAATAATTAATATATGTGGTCTATAATTAAAAACTCCCATAATAATAATAATAATACAAATCACAAAAGCTTTAATAAAAGTATTTCTTTTCTCCATTAAGAGAGTAATAGTTATGTTTATCCAACAAAAAGGAAAATATTTATTAAAATTCGTTACGTTTTTCACACCTTGCTCGTCCCTCTCTCTCTATCTCCCATTTTTTCTAAGGCTTTTATTGCATTTTAATTATTATAATTACTTGATGGGTGCCATCATTATTATGGAGTGAGTGAATGTTTTGATATATCGTTCTGTTCTGGTGCCGCGCGGTTATTTAAATTAATTATTTTACTAATAATAACCTCAAAACAACAGCAACATTTGTATCACTAATTTTGTTTTTATGTTCCTCAATAGAAGGAAGGCATTTGTCACAAATAAGATCTTGATTATTTAATCATCCGAGGCATGACTTAAATTTTATTTTAAATTATGGCAGGTTTAGAAAAATGCTACGTCTATTTTAAAAGGTGATTCAAAAAGCGCAAAATTCAAAAAATCATCTTCAAACAAATCTAATCTAAATTTTTTACTCAAATAATCATACTTGGAATTTAATAATCTTGACCACTAAATTAAATACATTTTTTTTTCTAGGTTAATAAATAATCATAATGATAATTTATAAATTTAGTAATAACAAAAAAATGTTTCTTTCTTCACAAAAGAACAAGTCTCAGGTGATATTTTTGTGGTTGTTGTTGTTGTTGAGAGAGAAACATAAATTTTCTTTTTAATAACATTCCAGCTTAAAAAAATTAATTTTCTTATATATATTTTTACTTTAATTAGATAACAAAATTTATATCTAATTTTTTTTTTTTTTAATAAATAAGACTTTGATTTATAACTTCCATGGAAAAATGGGAAAAAAAATTTTCATAATTTTTTTTTCTTAAAAAATAACAAGATTTTTTTAGTATCCAAGTATTTTTTTTCTAAATATTACATATATACAATAGGTAAAAGAAAGTAAAATTGTTTGAGATGAGTGCATATGCATTCAATTGACTTGCTGGTTGGTGGCCTTGTCACCTGTAAAAAAAATTAAATTCGCTTATTAACCACAACAGGTTTAATTTAAAATATTATTTAAAGTTTTTTCGGCATCTTAATCCATATCCATAGAGACTTTGAAACGATATAAAATATTTTTTAAATACAATATATATTTTGGATCCAGGACATTTTTTTATACCATTTGGTATGCAAATGATTTAAATGAATTCATCGTATGGGAGCTTTTAATTATAGACCACATTTTGTATTAATTATTTATTAAAAATATAAATAAATACTGTACAACATTTCGACTTCTTATTCTGGAGTCGTCATCAAGTACTGTGCACTTGCTCCAATTCAAGTGAACTGACCGTTACGTGCATTTTATATACGTCGTCAGCGCCTCTACAGTCATTCCTATGAAGTTAGATATAAATTTTCGCGCCACTGTAGAATGCCTGTGATTCTCTTTTAGACCAACTTCCAGGTGGAATTTCGAAATCAAGTTCTGCTCCCTTATAGGGGCACGTCTTGGAGAGGCAAGCAAAAATACTACGACCCTCAAATTTACATTGAAGAAGGCTCCAAAACTTGTTTCAAAATTTTTCCATATTATGATAATTTTTTTTACAAGAAATGAGGGGGTGTATATTTTTCTTAAAAAAAAAACCAGATATGTTGATTTGTATTAATTATCTGAAACGAGTTTACTAAAATCGCCGCAGGCGGGCCCGAGCCACAAGGAAGATTCTCGGCTAGTTGAAAATAAAAACAAATAAGGCAAAATGTTAATCGATTTTTCATTTCCTCTTTCTCCTTCTCCATTTTGTTGTTGTATGTTAGACATGTTCAAAATCGCATAAACATTTATTATTTATTCATTCATTTTTTTTCCATCATGAAATGGAGCAATGAGAGAGAGAGAGAGAGAGAGGAGAAGAATAAAAATTAAATTAAAATATAATAAGAATAGATGAAGGAGAAGGGGGAATAATTTTTTTTAAATGTGGCCCGCAGGCTATCGGGTCGGTCAGGTTCATTCCCCACCCTAATCTAATCCCAATTCATTTACATTACATCTCATTATTTTCAAAATAATGAAAATTCTTATACTTTCTGTCAGAATATGACCAGATACAGAAATAAGGGCTGCTTTTAATAAATAAATTGCTCGTATTAATACTATTTTTTTTTTAATCGAAAGTTTGATAAAATCGTCATTTCTCTTTCATTTGCTAATTTTATTCAGCAAATAAATGAAGGAGATCTTTTTACATGTCATTAAATTTGATCTTTCCATTGGCCTGTTACAAATTTGTTGCCATGTTTATGTAGAGAGATGCGACATGTACAAAAAACTTTTTTTTTTTTTTTAATTGATATATTGCTTTGCGAAATGTCAAATGGATTTTTTTTGTCGTTTTGAAGCAGAAGCAAGCAAGCAGCCTTGATCGCAAGGTCGAAGTTTTTTTTTTTTTTTTTTTTTTTTTGAAGAGAGAATCTGGTCCCCCCTCTTTTTTACATAAAAAGAAAGAGAGAGAGAGAGAGAGAGCGTTATCTTAATGGAAACCATCAATTGACTCTCCTCCTTCCATCTCGTTCTTTACGTTATCAGTAAACTGATATCATAAAATCCAATTAAATTGGAATAAAATTCAATTTGCAGTTGAGAGTACACAATCACAAACATTGTTCACTAAACAAATGACTTTTATTGTTGAAACTCACTAAAAGTTCTAAATAAAAAAAAATCCGGTGTTACTAGTTGCACAGCACTTGGATCTTACTTTCGGTAATCGTTGTGTACTACGTGCCTGTCACACCAGATTTTTGGTGTCGAGATATATTTAGTTTCCCAAAACACGTTATAGATGTTGACTGCGTGAAATATACTATGGTTATTTTTCAATATTTTAATCTCATATTTGGATTTATACATAATAAAGAATCCTAAGATAAATACAAAATTTCATAAGAATTAGAAATTTTTTTTTTTTTCAAATATGTAAAAAGTTCCCGACCCTCTTTTGTATCGAAATTTACATGCAAAATTCACATAGGGATTTAACATTGGCTCTATGCAAGGAGGAGCTGGGAAATGAATTTGAATAATCTGAAATACTACATCAGTAAACTGTATTTCAAACAATTTTCAGGGCAAAATGAGAATATACATTTTAAAGAGAATCTAAAAAATAATTGATTTATGAATTTTAATCAAAATCGTTGTAGCGAATTTTGAGAAAATAAAAAAAAAAACTGAAAAAGTACATCAGAAAAGTACTAGTACTTTTTGGACGATTTTGTTCAAAAGCTTGTTTTGAGTATTCGGGAGGATCTCTAACATAAATATAAAATTTCAATCCGGTCAATTCCTTCGTGCTTAAAATCGTTACACACACAGACAGACCAATTTGGGACCCACTTTTTAAAGTGAAACTTTTATTATATCACTCCGAATTTTTTGGTTCTTCTATCAGCATGTCGCTTTGTAACGAGGTGACGTAAAAAACCATGACGCTACAAGCCATGACGTCACAATCGTGACGACAAAAATAAGAAAGTTGAAATTTAATATATATAATGAATTATAAAAAAATAATTGTGAGATTTAATAATTCAATTTTTAAATTGATAAAATATAATTTTTAAAATAATTTAAAATATTCAAATCTTCAATCTATATATACTGTATATATATAATCCAGGGGGGCGAAGCCCTTCGACTATAGGCCGCCCGCCGAGGCGGGCGGCGCGCTAATTACTAAATAAATATTGTTCACAGTTTTTAACATGCGTCTATTGATTTCCTATTTTCCAATTATTAAATTAAGATTAAAAACGCGATTTTAATAACCTTAATTGAATGAATTTTTTGAAAATTTTCAGTTAAACGCCTACGATCCGAAAAAAGTTTCACTTGCATCGTGGTTTCATAAAACCACACAATGATTTTTGAACATAGGGGACTTCAAAACATGCATTCCCATCAGTCTCGACATTGAATTTTTGACAAGATTGAAATAGCCCCTACTAAATTTTAAATATATACGTAAGAGAAAGTAATAAGCTTATATTAATATGCATAGAAATATCCTTTATTTAACCCAAGACCACAGTTTCATGGACATACATCCTAAGCACCATAAAATGTAACAATACAAAATTCCATATACAGAGAGAAATATAGCAAAAATTTATAAAAAATAAATAAAAGTGCTTTTCTTCGTTTATTTACCCTGATATTTATTTTATTTAGTAAGATGTTGATGATAATAATTATTTCACATGATTGACTTTTTTTTCTTTTTTTATTTCTCACGCTTGAATAATTTGTCAGTTCCTCTAGTAGTGAGGATTAAATATCTCATCTCTTTCGGTGTTCGTTTCACCTTTTTGTTGTTCAACTTGAGGGTAAAATAATCCGAATAAAAAAAAAGCTGGGGATGTGAGCTAGCCCTACTTCCTGCCTGTTTGTACACGACAATAAATTTTTTTTTCTTAAAAAAAAAAAATAAATAAATAAACACCAAAAATATTCATTTTTATATGAATTGCCATAAGTTTATTTATTTATTCATTATTTATTATTTACAAGGATATAATTATTTATAATAGTGATTATATATAATAGTGATATCAAGTAAATAAAAAAAAAAATTGACATGTGTCAACTGTAATAAAATTTGAAGACAGCTATTTAATTATAATTTATTTATTTATTTATTAATATAGAGACATGTTAAACATGGATATCTCGTTGACATATTTATGTATATATAAGCTAATAAAATAAATTCAATTTTTTTTTCTATTTATAAAATTTATTAGTTACGGTTTTTATATTTTGCACCCCTAAAAATTAACATTCGCGCCTCCCATCGCCTCTGAAATTTTGTACATATTTTGTGTGTTTGTGTGTATCTGTAAACGAAATATCTCAATAACGAAAAGAGCTAGGAGTTTGAAATGTTATATTCAAGTTAGGCACCCCCATGGGATGTGACACGAACCTTTTGAATAAAATCGGCCAAAGAGTACCAGTACTTTACTGATGTACTTTTTCAGATTTTTTGGATTTTCTCAAAAGTCACTCCAACGATTTTGATTAAAATTAAAAAATCAATTATTTTTTAGATGCTTTTTAAGATGTATATTCTCATTTTTTTCCTTGAAATCTTTTGAAGCACACTTTACTCTTGTACTTCATAGGAAAGATAGGAGAAATGGTTGCTCTGATAACAAAATATAAATATTTTCCCATACTTATAAATTTTACATCTTGAATTATAATATGTTTTTTTGAAATGGGTAAGTATTTTCTATTGTTTCGAGAAATGAAGGTTTGATATCTGTTAATTTAAAAATCTAGAAAGATATGAAGTCGGTGAATTCTCTTTTATCAGTGTCTAATTTAGTTATATAAATTTGTTTTAGGCGAATTTGCTAAACTAATATATAATTACAAGTGCCGATGGACTTCACCAATTTCAAAATTAACCAACTGTAAACTTCGTTGAATTTCAATTTTGAAAATCAAATATTACTCAAAATATACTTCATATTAATTCAATATTCTTTACAAATAATGACACGATATAAAATGGGAGTAGTATTTTTAATTTTAAACGTTAATTACATTGTTAAAATTACAAGATATTCGTAGTATTTACTTATCCTCTGTATATGGATGGCAGAGTGTTGAAATATTTATGATGTACCGGAGGAAATAACTGTTGATATCTTTATATTAATAAGTAACCTATTCTCGTAACCAGTTGCGTCATTTCACTTTTCTTAGAGGAGGGGGGCAAATTTTTTTTCAATTTCTCACTTCATTTTCTTACAAATAGCTATCTCAAATTTGGCCAAAAGGTATTTAATTAAATTAATTTTTTAATTTTGTACAGTTTCGTAGATATATTTTATTTACGTAGAATAATACCTAGGGAGGAGAGGGGGGGGCAAATACCCTCCCCCTACAAATGACCCCTCTGTTAGTAATTCTTAACGAGTTTATTAACAAATGCACAATAACAGACAACCATCTGCTAAGTACCTACCTCAAATTGGACTTACACCACTTTCATAATCAACGATTATGCAACTTCTTTACCGTCCAACTTTCAATTGTACAAAACATGGGAATTTTTAAGGAATTTGCCACTAGCTAGTTATACATAGAAAATTTACATTAAATTAAATATGAATTATGTGATATCTCAGATTTTTTAAAATTGGACTTCACCACTTTAAATAAACGTCCATATATCGGCGGAAACTAAATATATGTCGACACAAAAAATCTGGCGTGACAAGCACAGAACACAACTTTCTCTACCAAAGGTTAGAGAAAGTTGCGTGCTGTGCGCCATATTTTTTTATCTTAATTTTTGACTTTAATACATCGAGGGTAAAATTCCCTCTCTTAAAGCCAAATTTGAAAATAAATCTTTTGTTTCTCTTTCCCTTTCAATATGCAAAGTCAGAAGGATGCTGCCCAGCCAATAATTATCCACTCGAACATCCTGAGAGAGAGAGAGAGAAATGCATTGTCTAAGTAGGCACATTCATCGACCAACAAAAAAAAAAAAAAAAAAAAAAAAAGAAGTACCAATTAAAGCGAATGTGAGAATATCTATCCGTTGAGAAATAAAAGAAATAAATAAATAAATTTTAAAAATAAAAGAAGATGAGGGGCTCTAGGCTAGAAATCAAAGAACCGGTTTTCATCATGTATGTACTGTACATGTATATGCTGATGGAAAATAAGGCCGTAAGTGTAGGTGGATGGATAGAAAGAATAAAAAAAAAAAAAAAAACTTCTCATCCGCTTTTACATTATATATATTATGTATGTATATATCAAAAGAGAAATAATTATTAAAATGTAATTTAGAGTTGATGACCTGTGGCGACCTCACAATCAACCAAAACCATAAATGATATGCTGCCATATACCCTTTTTTAATAGATACATACACACATAGAAATAAAATACATTTTCATCAATCAAAAAATGATTTATAGTAATTAAGATCCTAGCATCTGTTTATTATAAAATATAATTTTCGTCCCTCCGAATTTTCAGTGTCTCTACACTCAAAATTGTTTGAAACACACTTTCCTCCATACTTCTTCCTTGGTAGCCTTGGTTTCAAAATATAAAAAATATGGTGTTACTTTCGCACAGCACACAACTTTCTCATACCTTCGGTAATCGAAAGTTGTGTTCTGTGCTTGTCACACCAGATTTTTCGTGTCAACTTATATTTAGTTTCCGCCGATATTTTAGGATTCAAGATGTAAAATTTATAAGTATGGGAAAATATTTATATTTTGTTACCAAGGCAACCATTTCTCCTATCTTTTCTATGAAATACAAGAGTAAAGTGGTCTTCAGAATATTCCAATGCCAAAATGAGAATATAGATTTTAAAGAGTATCTAAAAACTAATTGATTTTTGAATTTTAATCAAAATCGTTGGAGCGAATTTTGAGAAAATCCAAAAAATCTGAAAAAGATTATCAGTAAAGTATTAGTACTCTTTGGTCGATCTTGTTCAAAAGCTTATTTTCACGCCCTAGGTGGGTCTAACTTAAATATAAAATTTCAACCTCCTAGCTCAATTCCTTCATGCTTTAAATTGAATACAGACACACAAACAGAATTGAATTCAGGGGACCTCAAAATTTCGAACTCGAATTTTCGACATGAATCCAATACTTTCTCTCTCTATATATTAACATATATAGAGGTTAGAGAAAGTAAAAAGGCTGATTAACTTAATATCGATAGGAGATGTCAGCCAGGAAAAACAAACTCAAATAAAAATAAAATCAATTTATATTATTTTTTCGACGTTTCTGACCTCAGCCGCGTCCTTCCTCAGGAAAATAAAGCATCATGAAAATTCAGATGTATTATTATTTTTAACAGCTGATTGCAAGAGCCTTAAAGCAATGACACCGAAGAATACATTCAGTTTTTCAACTGTTGAAATTATATATTTTTTCAATTTTCGTTAAAAATACGTTCATCTGTATTTGCTTGACGATTGATTGTCCTGAGAAATCAAGCGACTGGCGTCCAAAACATTGACAATCAAATAAAAAATTGTATAGAAATTGATTTTATTTTTATCTGATTTTGTTTCTTCCTGGCTGCCATCTCCTATCTATACAAAATATAAATGATTTCCCAATTTTATGAATTTTAAATTTACTGCCTGAAACTATATTAAATATGTCGTCACAAAAAATCTGGTGTGACAAACAGAACACAACTTTCAATTACCGAAGGAAAGATAAAGTTGTGTGCTGGAGATTTTTTTCATTATAATTGTTTTTTTTTTTTTTTTTTTTTTTTAAATAAATACTAGTGAATTTATGGAACTTTTTCTTTACTGTATTAAAGAAAGAAAGAGAGGAACGTTAGAAAGAGAGAGAGATTAATCAAACATGTTAATAAGGATTAAAAAATAACGCCGACTGATTCCCAAGAGTATAAAGAGAGAGAGAGAAAGAGAATCAACAGGCATTTAATCACTTAATAAATTATCACAAAGTATTTTTAATTAGAAAACTCTAACTCTCTACGTCTTTTTTTTATATAAGAAGAAATTTAAAACCAACGAAATGTTCTCAATTCAGGTTAAATAAATCATAATTTTTTTTTTTCGAACATTTTTAAACAGATTAAGAGATTTTTTTCTTTTTATTCTTGGACGATTTTATATAAAATCAACATAAATAGATAAATTCACACTCCCCTTCCCCCAGACGAAGGAAAAATTAGTTTCTATGGTGATCACAGATGTAATTTTTGGCTAAATTTGGCTTATGAGACGTTTCGGTAACCATCTTCAGTTATGTTTGTGTTACCGATATGTCTGCCTAAAATAAAGTGTAAAGAGCACAAAATATCCTCCCGACTTAAATTTTATATATCCAGCTTTCAACCTAATTTATAAAATTAATTAAAAACACTAGGTGATATGTTTCATTGTGATACGTATTTCGACACTCGGGGTGTCAGAATTAGAAATAATACAAATACTAACTAGTGTGACCACAATTGGTAGATTTTCAGATAAAAAACTTAAAAAAATTCAGTAGTAAAGTACTAGTATTCTTTAGTAAATTTTATTGAAATTGTTCGAGACGCGTTCTGAATGTGTACTTAGCTTAAATATAAAATGTGAATATCGAGAGTTTTGACGTTTTTGAGTAATTCCCTTAACCCACATGTTTTTGATATTTCACTTGAAATTTATTAAATTTACTGTGAAAAAATCCTAAATTCTATAAATGTCTATATATCAAAACATTTACCTAAATTTCTTTGAAAGAGATTTTATTGCATTTCATTTAAATGCCTGTTTTATTGCTTTTCTGAAAATTGCCATTAAGATAGAGGATTCCCTTTTCGCTTGAAATTGAAGTTTTTTTCACAATAAATTTAATGAATTTCAAGTGAACAGAAGCGCGGAACAAGGGGATATCAAAAAATATGGACTAAGGGAATTACTCAAAAACGAATTATCTCTCGATTTCCAAATTTTATACTTAAGCTAGATACCAGTGTCGCATGCGCCTCGACTAATTTCAATAAAATCGGCCAAAGAATACTAGTACTTGACTGGTTGTACTTTTTTTGTTTTTCCTCAAAATTAACCTTTTAAAAAGTTATTATTTTGTTTTTAGATATTACACTACTCTAGCCATTTCCACATGTTTTAAATTCTATCTAACCTTAAATGCAGAAAAAATTACTAGTATTAAAAACACCGAAACGTTTAAGAACCGTTTTTCCTGATTCATTTGTCACATGACATTTGGCTACTAAAAATTATTACTCGATTGTTCCAACATATATGGGATATATAATTATAGAAAGGCGTAAAATTAGGTGTATATATGTATGTGATAGATTTTATTTCCTATTTTAGACGAACCAGGAACTCCAGAGTGGGATTTACAATGAATGAATGAAAAGAGAAAAAAGAAAAAGAGCTTTGTATGTAGATTTGAAAAAACGGAAGAAGATGGCTCAATAGGCATCAAGGAGAGATGCTGTGCTGCATCTCTCTTTCTTTAGTGATTAATAAATATTGGGTCTAACGGAGAGAGAGAGAGATCAATTACCAAGTGATGAAAGGTCTGGGAATTAACGAAGAAGCGGCGAGTTGTTGTTACAGAAGCAGCAGGTGAACAACAACAGCCCGCATCTGTGTCAGGGGTTGCCTTCATTTATCATAATTCGTTCCTCCCTCTCATTCTTAATTAGTCTACCCTTTTGTCGCTTGTTTAATTAGTATTTTAATAGACAACGAAGTTGCAAAACTCTTTCGTTCTTCTTACTCAGAGTTAATTCAAACACAAGCAAGATACGTTTTTTGATGCAACATTTATAAAAATATATAAATATAGGCTAATTGGGTACCGGCTTTTAGACTACCCTGCCATCTTTTGCAAGAGTGCTGAACTATTTGACAATTAAATTTTAAATAAATCATCTAAGCTTACTTCACCTTTTTCTTAATTAATGTGTGATTAATAATTAATAATAAATTCATTTTTAAATTTAAAAAAGCCCTCGGGACTTGGTGTAGGGGTTAGCGTGCTAACCTCGTAAACCAAACGTCGTGGGTTCGAACTCCAGGCAGTCCGATGATTTTATTTAAGCCATTTGGGTACCAAATGGCTTAAATAAGAATGTCTGGACCCCAATATGTATAATAAAATGTGGTCTATAATTAAAAATTCTCCTAATAATGTATAATAATCAATAACGGATTTCGTAAAAAGTTTTATATGGCCTGAATTGGCGAAAAGACTGTAAAATAAGTTTTTTTTTTTTTTTTCAAAAAAAAAAACATTCACACTTTTTTTCTCATTCACACACACATTCACACAGTCTTTTCGGCAACTGAGGCCATTTAAAACTTTTAACGATACTCAGTATGTTTAATATATCAATTGGGGGGTCCAGACATTTTTATTTAAGTCATTTGGTATCCAAATGCCTTAAATAAAATCATCAGACTGCCTGGGATCCGAACCCGCTTTGTTCGGTATAGAAGGTAGGCACGCTACCAACTGCTCCAAGCCCCGTTGTTGATTAAAAGGAAAAAAAAAATCTACGTATATACAGAATATTATCAAAAATACAACAATTGGATATAAAGTTTTGTTTGAAAAAGATGGAGTTTTTTCAATCAACGTCCTTTTTAAGCCTCTTAAATGAAAATACTTAATAAACCAGTATATGAACTTGATTTCACAAAATGGGTATATAAAATTCAAGCACGACAGTATATGAAAAATCTGGTGTGACTGGCGCACAGCACACAACTTCTCTTACCTTCGGTAATCGAAAGTTGTGTACTGTGCTTGTCACACCAGATTTTGTGTCGACATGTATTTAGTTTCCGACAGTAGGGTACAAATGAATTCAAGATGTAAAATTTATAAGTATGGGAAAATATTTATATTTTGATACCATGGCAACCATTTCTCCTATCTTTTCTATGGAGTACAAGAGTAAAGTGGTCTTCAGAAGATTTCAATCACAAAATGAGAATATACATTTTATAGAGAATCTAAAAAATAATTGATTTTTGAATTTTAAAAAAAATCGTTGGAGCAAATTTTGAGAAAATCGAAAAAAACTGAAAAAGTGAATCAGTAAAGTACTAGTACTTTTTGGTCGATTTTGTTCAAAAGCTTCGTGTCACGTCCCATGGGGGTGCCTAACTTAAATATAAAATTTCAACTTCCTAGCTCTTTTCGTTCTTGAGATATTTTGTTCACAGACACACACACACACACAGACAGACACACACACAGACACACAGACAGACCATGTCGCGAAAACCACTTTTTTGGATTCAGGGGACCTCAAAACGTGAAGATCCATCAAAATCTCGACATCGAATTTTTGACATGAATCCAATACTTTCTCTCTCTATATATTAACATATATATAGAGGTACGAGAAAGTAAAAGGAATGAAAATTCATATTTTTTTTATACAGTAGTTGAATAAATACGTAAAGAAAAATTTTTTAAAATAAGAATTGCTAAATTCTTCAAATTAGTTTTTTGTTTCTTTGTTTTATTTTAAAATTTAATTAATTCAATATATTTATGGAATCTCACGAGTGTATTAGACAGGGATTTTTATTCATTCAAGTGTGAAATTAACATCAAAATCGCTCTACGTATTCATACGTATATATCTAATTTCACACTTGTTTATGTTTTCATTAATATTAATTTTAAACCTTAATTAAAATCCTGTGTAAAATAGAAAAATTATTTTTTTTCTATTAATATTTATATTTTTTATTTTTTTTTTTGAATAGAAAAAGAAAAAAATCTCTCTCTCTCTGTCTCTCTCATTGAACAATTTTACAACTCTTAAACATTGCATTAATGATTTTTTTTATATTCAGTATATACGTAGATTTTTTTTTCCTTTTAATCAACTTTTATAACATAGGTGTAGAAATGTTGAAATGCAAATGTGAACAAACATCAGAACATCGCACACAACAACACAAGCAATCGGAGGTTAAAAAAAAAAAAAAACTCGCTCAAGATGCAGAAGATGAAGGAAACCGATGATGGTGATGACAACGGCATATGATATTAGAAGAAAAATCTTTGTGAAATTATCTAATAGACGGAATAAATAGGCCTAACATTATCAGGTCTGAAAATTCGAGAACTGATGATGGCGATTAAGGTTTAAACCTTAATTAAAATCCTGTTTAAAATATGATTGAAGTCTGTCGGTCGTCTACCTGAAAAATCTACAATATTGAAAAATATTTAATTTCCCAGCATTAATTTTTTTAAGAAACTATCCGCACCGCCCGCCTAGACATTCCAACCACCAATAATCATACACTATTAATCATCGCTAGCAAATCTATCTCTCAATTATTTAAATTTAATAAATATTCTTAGATAAGAAATTTTACTGTTCATAAAAAATTGATTTGATAATTATAATAAAATAAATTAATATTTTTCCCTCCAACTCCATCATGCATTTTTGCTACCGGAATAAATAGAACAGGCAGGCCCGTCGCACGGTCTGACGCCTGTTGGAAAGAGGAAGGAAGACATACAAAGAACTGAAGGACTGCCTGTCTCAGCTTGGGCAGCTCGTGGTCGCCATCCACGTACCCACAAGATGTGGGCCCCTGAGCAAAAAAATAAATTAATATTTAATTTTTCAATTTTATTGGCGACTGTTAGTTAACCGGCTTATGACTCATTGCCATCATCAGGCCTGCAAAGAACTATTTACAAATTTTAATATATCTCAGCGCTCAGGGGCTCACATCTTGTAGGTACTTGGATAGCGACCATGAACTGCCGGAGATGGGTCTGACAGTCTTACTTCTATATTTTAAACAGGCGTCAGACCGTGCGTCGGGCCGGCCTATTCTATTCCTCCCCGGTCGCAAAAAACCAATGAATAGCACACTTAATACCACCGGCCTCGCAGCGGGGGATTAAGGCCAAGAAAGAAGAAGTTCTTGTTTAGTGCTAATACCCGTATTCAAAGTCGTTGCTTGAGTAAGAAGGAATCCTTATATCTAAACATTTATATATATATATATATAGGCAAAAGGATTACTCAAACAATGACTATGAATACGGGTATAATTTAAACAAGTCAAAAACTACTCCAACGTAAAGTAAAAACTACTCCAACAAAATTCATAGACTTGAGAAGATATAAAAATTGTTTGAAGGAAATTGAAGAATTTGAGGCAAAAATTAAAATAAGTTTTTTCGTTTTTACTTTTTCTTATTATAATAAAAAAAAAAAAAAAAAAAAAAATTTGGAATGTTTTTTGGTACAAAACTTTTTCATATAACTTTACTTTCTCTTACCCATAGGCGCCGGAATTGGGAGGGGCAAGGGTGCACCCCCTGGCATCCTATAGGGAGGGGGCAGAGGGGGGCAAAATTTCTTCTTTTATTTCATTTATTTTCAAAAATGATATATTTTTGCTTTTGAAAAATAAAATCTAAATTAAAAAAAATTAAAAGAGTAAGAAATTCATTTTTTTCCAAATTTTTTCCAAAAAAATTTTGATAAAATCAGTAGCAAATTTTTTAAAATTTTAATTTTATTAAAATTGTGATTTTATTTAAAATTTTTAAAGTTAGTTAAAGTAGATTTGTTTTTGTTTTATACTATTTGAACATATTAAATAATTTTAATTTTCTAAAAAAATCTTTTTGCCCCTCCCCCCCTGATTCAAATTCGTTCCGGCGCCCCTGCTCTTACCTATATAATATATAGAGAGAAAATATTGCGATCATGTTTTATTAAATGTTCGAACTACTTATAAATAAATTTTCCTAAATGTTAAAATTTGTAAATAGTTCACTGATAATAGCCTTATTTATAAATGAAATTATTTAATATATGTGAGGTTTCACCGAGTAGGAAATGAAAGAACTATTTGAATTTCTAGGGATAAATACCCTAAATATATCGAGTTAGAAATTCAAATATTTATTCATTTACTACTCAATGAAACCTCACATATATTAAATAATTACATTTAAATATAAATATCCTAAGATGCCAAAAAACAAGAATTATTATTTATTCTTAATTATATCAAACAAAACTAGCCACAAGAAAATTAGACCTTCCTCAATTCTTTTGTGATAGATGATATAACAGATACATATCAGAGAAAAAAGAAATTAATTTTCAATTAAGATGATAGAAAACAAAAAAGAAAAGACGCGCGCTATTCTCTCTCTCTCTCTCGTAATTGTGATTGATTAGTTGAAAGATCGCTTTTAAATTAAATAGTATATGAAGCCAGAAGATGAAGAAGAAAAAAAAAATTTAATAAAATGAAGATATGAAGAAGGCAGGCGATATCTTCTTTCTTCTTCGTTTTCTAATTTAAATCTGAATTTCCCTTGCATAGAGATGATGATGATGATGAGTTAATTTTTTTGTTGAGGGTGTCTGTCTGTCTGTCTGTCTGTGTGTTCGTATGTCTGCTAGGGAAATAATAGCCGTGACCAGAGACCAGCTGCTTGCTGGCGAGGGGACTAATTTCTTCCACCAGATCAAATTCTCTCTCTCTACACTCATAAATTATTGTATTAATAATAATAATAATATTCTAAGTGAGTTTTTTTTTTTGCAATTTTTTAAAATAAAACAAAATTTTAAAAACTTCCACGTATACTTGTATACAATTTGTTAATTAATATTATGTCAGGTGTTTTCCTTAGTGGAGTGTGCACGTGACCCGTTTGCATCTGTATTGTTACATTATAATTCTACCCTATATATGAAATATATAGAGAAAGTATTGCGATCATGTCAAAAATTCGATGTCGAGATTTTGATGGATATTCATGTTTTGAGGTCCCCTGAATCCAAAAAAGTGGGTCCCGAAAATTGGTCTGTGTGTGTGTGTGGACATTTTTGACTATGAAGGAAATGAGCTAGGAGGTTGAAATTTTATATTTAAGTTAGGCACCTTCCAAACTCGTGTAAATAAGCTTTTAAACAAAATCGGCCAAAAAGTACTAGTACTTTACTGATGTAGGCCTACTTTTTCAGTTTTTTTCAATTTTCTCAAAATTCGCTCCAAGGATTTTTTTTTTATTCAAAAATCAACTATTTTTTAGAGGCTCTTTAAAAAATATATCAGTGAAATTTTTCGTGGAAGTCGTTTGAAGTACACTACTGATGTGGAAGCATTCGTAGCTCAGCACCATCTATGAATCATCGCGTGGTCAAGTTTGGAACTTAAGTGCTAAGAGCAACTAAATATATCTCGACACAAAAAATCTGGTATGACCAGCAGGGTGCACAACTTTTTCTTACCGAAGGGTAAGAGAAAGTTGTGTGCTGATCGCCAGTCACACCAGATTTTTAATTATATTTTCCCAAAAGTAAAATGTAAATGATCGATAACATTACAAAGCAGTGGTTTCCAAAATTTATGTTACCACGCATCCCCTAAAAATATTTAATCGTATGACGCCTCCCCACTCCATTTTATAAAATAATACAAATAAAAATTTTTATTGCTAAAAAATGTATTAATACAAACTACAGTATTATATTATTTATAAAACTTTTGCAATCATTTAGAAAATTGCTCGCTGTGGCCTATATTCTCTCCCTTACTTGTTAGACTTGTCCGCGCCTCCCTAGGGCGGTTTTCGCGACATGGTCTGTCTGTGTGTGTTTGTGTGTATCTTTAAACGAAACATCTCAAGAACGAAAAGAGCTAGGAGGTTGAAATTTTATTTTTAAGTTAAGTACCCCCCTGGGACGTGACACGAAGCTTTTGAACAAAATTAGCCAAAAAGTACTAGTACTTTACTGATGTAACTTTTCAGTTTTTTCGATTTTCTCAATATTCGCCAAAACGATTTTGATTAAAATTCAAAAATCAATTATTTTTTAGATGGTTTTTTAAAATGTATATTCTCATTTTGACATTGAAATCTTCTGAAGACTACTTTACTCTTGTACTTCAGAGGAAGGATAGGAGAAATGGTAACAAAATATAAATATTTTCCCATGTTTATAAATTTTACATCTTGAATTCTAATATATCGGCGGAAACTAAATATATGTCGACATGAAAAATCTGGTGTGACAAGCACAGAACACAACTTTCGATTACCGAAAGTAAGAGAAAGTTGTGTGCTGTGCGACAATCACACCAGATTTTTTTATTTCAACTTCCATCTCTCGGCAGAAAGATAAACTATTCAGTATTTTTTGAATGATTCATCTTCCCGCCATAATTTATTATTAAAATAATTATTTATTAATTAAACATAAGGGGTAGTTGATATTTACATCCATTAAGTGATAAACTGAAGATAATTTCCTTGTTGTTGTTGTTGTTGTTGTTGCGGTTGCTATGCGGCTGAGTTCCTCTCTCTCTCTTTCTCTGCTGCTGCACGCAGCTAACGAGCAGCAGCCCAAAGTGGACAATTAATTAGTCCCTAGTAGCTACTGCCTCGCGGGTTCGCCTCGGATTAACACACACAGACGCCACACACACACACAAGGAGTAGACAAATCGTTCCTCTTCTCTTCTGGCTTGGGTGGTACAAATACACAACAACAACAACAACAGTAGGAGCAGCAGCACACAGGTGCATTCGAGCCCGGATGTTGAGACGACAAATGGCTAGTCGCTATGCCACTACCACCACCTACTATCATCCACCCACACGCACGCACATCTCTCCTTCTCTGATTAAATCTATCTTGTTATTTATTTCAATTAAATACCAAATAAATTGTAATTTTCTTTATTATCGAAACAATAGAAATAAATTACTAACACCAATTTAACTGGTACAATATTGATTGAAATATTAAATCAAATAGGCGATCGAACCTCGTTAGTCGATATAATCAACTTTTGCCGATTAAGAATTTTCTCTTATCTATATGTTAATATATAGAAAGTATTGGTTTCATGTCAATAATTCGATGTCGAGATTTTGATGGATATACACGTTTTGAGGTCCCCTGAATCCAAAAGTGATTTTCGCGACATGTTCTGTCTGTGATCAAAATATCTCAAGGACGAAAAGAGCTTGAGATTTTTTTTACATTCAAGTTAGTCACTTTCCTGGGATGTAAAACGAAGCTTTTGGGCAAAATCGGCCAAAGAGTACTACTACTTTACTGATACATTTTTTCAGTTTTTTTTTTTGATTTTCTCAAAATTCGATTTTGATTAAAATTCAAAATTTTTAGATGCTATTTTAAATGTATATTCTCTTACCAGAAGTAAGAGAAAGTTGTGTGCTGTGTGACCAGCCACACCAGATATTTTTTATTTTTATTTTCGGCATCTGAGTCTAATTTGTTTATAGCTTATAGGGCAAGAATGAAACTTGGCTCTTTTTTCAAGTCTATTTGGCATCTCATGTCATATAGAATTTAAACGATACTTAATGATGTCCATAGGCGCCGGAACTGGGGGGGGGCAAGGGGACATTGCCCCCCCCCTGGCATCCTACAGGGGGGGGGCAGAGGGGGGCAAAATTTCTTTTTATTTCATTTATTTTTAAAAATGATATATTTTTACTTTTGAAAAATCAAATCTAAATTAAAAAAAAATTAAAAGAGTAAAAAATTCATTTTTTTCCAAATTTTTTCCAAAAATTTTTGATAAAATCACTACCAAATTTTTTAAAATTTTAATTTTATTAAAATTGTGATTTTATTTAAAATTTTTAAAGTTTTATAGTAGATTTGTTTTCGTTTTATACTATTTAAACATATTAAATTATTTTAATTTTCTAAAAAAAATTGTTTTGCCCCCCCCCCCTGATTCAAATTCGTTCCGGCGCCCCTGATGATGTCAATTGGGAAACAAAAGGCGCGGGAGCCTTCCCGGGATCAGCAGCCAGGTTAGATAAAAAGCTTCATATTTCGATGCCGACATTTCGGCTGCTAGTTGCACTCATCCTCAGGGCAAACTAAATTGTCAAAATTTAGTGCAAGTTATGCGATATTGGAAATGAATTTCATGTTTATGCATATATAGGCCTACTGGATCCTGGCACATTTGTTTAACTTGGGAAACTGGTAAAAATAAGAACCATAATTTTCTTAGATTTCCCTGGACCAATTATTTTAAAACCAGCATTAATAATCAAGACGTTTCTCCTCACCTCGAAAATTTCATAACAATTTGTTGATTGGACAGAGATTTTTTTAAATTTAATTTATTTAAAGTCTTTTCCGGCATCTGAGGCCATTTAGACCCCGTCTCTATTTCAATTTATTGGTAGCCAATTAAAATTAAAAAGAGGGGATGTGAACCCGCGACCCTTGGTATATAAGGCCAGCACTCCAACCCCTACATCAAGGCCCGAGGGCGCACGGAGATTATTTTCAAAAAAGAAAAAAGTGAATGGAAAAGTTGTACAATACTGGTGCCTATTTTTTTAAATTAACGTAGAAAAAATAAATGTTCATCATCATTCCGAAAAGAGGATTTCAAAACATATTTCTACATCATTAGTTTTTGGTTTTGGGGGAATTACTCAAATCTTCGATTGCCTGACAGTTAAAAATAAAGGAGCTAAGATCTAAAAAGAAAGGTAATTGATCTTTAGAGGAAAGAGAAAGAGAGAGGTTGGTATCCAGCCTCTGCGCCTATGAGGCAGGATCATAAATCCGGAATTTTGATCGGCCCCCGGCGGGCATAAATGATAAGCACAGTTAAGCCTCCCTAAAAAGATGCCTTGGACATAGGCAACCAAAACGATTGGACGTCTAAACGGGGCTTCTAATGCTATTTAGACCACATAACATAAGGCTTTTCGGCATCTTAGGCCATTTAAACATTAAACAAGACTTGTATATTAATTACGATATATATTCCTGTCCCATTTGGTATACAAATTATTTAAATAAAGCCATCGGACAGCCTGGAGTCAGAACCCACTCTCGTTGGTTTTTACTTTCTCTTACCTATGTATATAAGATATATTCGTGTTTGAAGGGAGCCCAGAGTGTTATATATATGTTAATATATATATAGAGAGAAAGTATTGGATTCATGTCAAAAATTCGATGTCGAGATTTTGATGGATCTTTACGTTTTGAGGTCCCCTGAATCCAAAAAAGTGGTTTTCGCGACATGGTCTGTCTGTTGGTGTGTGTGTGTGTGTGGGTGGGTGTGTGTGTGTTCAATTTTAAGCATGAAGGAATTGAGCTACGAGGTTGAAATTTTATATTTAAGTTAAACATCTCCCGGGACCGGAAAAATAAGCTTTTAATCAAAATCGGCCAAAGAGTACTAGTACTTTACTGATGTACTTTTTCAGTTTTTTTCGATTTTCTCAAAATTTGCTCCAACGATTTTTTTTTAAATTCAAAAATCAATTAGTTTTTAGATGCTCTTTAAAATGTATATTCTCATTTTGCGATTGAAATCTTCTGAAGACCACTTTACTCTTGTATTTCATAGGGTAGATAGGAGAAATGGTTGCCATGGTAACAAAATATAAATATTTTCCCATACTTATAAATTTTACATCTGAATTCAAATGTTCCTTACTGGGGAAAAAATATGTGACAAAAAATCTGGGTGACTGGCCCACAGCACACAACTTTCTCTTACCTTCGGTAATCGAAAGTTGTGTTCTGTGCTTGTCACACCAGATTTTTTGTGTCGACATATATTTATTTCCCGACAGTAAGGAACATTTGAATTCAGATGTAAAATTTATAAGTGTGGGAAAATGTTTATATTTTGTTACCATGGCAACCATTTTTCCTATCTACCCTATGAAATACAAGAGTAAAGTGGTCTTCAGAAGATTTCAATTGCAAAATGAGAATATACATTTTATTTGAACTGGAGATCATCTTGCCTTTATTTATATAATTTATATATTGTGCCTAATTAATTTATAAGCCAACGAGGACTGAAGATGGACAAATAAATTTTGTCCGAAACGTCTCCTTTTCGGCATTTGGCATCCAAAGGCTCTCTTCATTTTCTGCACCTGTACTTGTTCTTTTCCATTCCATAACATCAACAGCAACTTCTCTTCGAATTATATAATTTATATTTAATGCTTCTTTTTATAAAAAGAGATGAGGTCTAAATGGCCTCAGAAATATATTAATTGAAGAAAAAAAAAAAAAAAAAAAAAACAATGCTTCTTTTTAACTTGATTTTTACCCTCGGGCCTTGGTGTACCCGAATAAAAGTTATTAAAAATGATCGAAGGATACACACGCCCGCAGCAGGTCTGCTTGAGGGACACACAGGGATATACACGTCCACATCAGGAGCACACACAGTAGATCGAAAGGGACCAGAAGAAAAATATGTATCCCTGGTGCGGGCGTGTGTATCCCTGCGTGTCCCTCAAGGTTCACTATGTAGACCTGCTGCGGTCGTGTGGATCCCCCGATCATTTTTAATCATTTTTACTAGAGTAGTTGCTAGCTTGCTGGCCTTCTATGCCAAGGGTCGCGGGTTCGGATCCCAGGCAGTCCGATAATTTTATTTAAGTCATTTGGATATCACCTGGCTTAAATAAGAATGCCTGGACCCCAAACAGATATATTAATTAATAACAGTTATCGTAAAAGTCTTATATGGCCTAAGTTGCCGAAAAGACTGTGTGAGTGTGAATAGAAAAAATCTGGTGTGACTGGCGCACAGCACACAACTTTCTCTTACCCTTTGGTAAGAGAAAGTTGCGCACTGTGCTGGTCACACCAGATTTTTTGTGTCGAGATATGTTTAGTTTCCGATAGCACCTTAGTTTCAAACTTGCATTTTAAATGTTGACTGCTTCAAATAAACTATGGTTATTTTTCAAAATTTTAATCTCATATTTAGACATTTTATACACAATATAGATTCGTAAATAAATACAAAATTTCATAAGAATTGGAAAAAAAAATTTAAATGCGTAAAAAGTTCCAAAGGGGACCCCCTTTCGAATCGAAATTAACATACAAATAGGGAATTAACATTGGCCAAATGCGAAGATAAGGTAGAAAAATTTAAAACGCGTAGAAAGAGAGAAGATAGTTTTGTGAGAGAGAGAGATATGTTTTCTCCGAAAAAAAAATGGGCGTTTAAATAATAATTGATTTTTAATCTAATAAAAAGAAAAAGATTTAAATTCGGTTACCATGGCAACCATTTATTTCTCCTATCTTTCCTATGAAGCACAAGAGTAAAGTGTGCTTCAAACAATTTTGAGGGCAAAACGAGAATATACATTTGAAAGAGCATCTAAAAAATAATTGATTTTTGAATTTTAATCAAAATCGTTAGAGCGAATTTTGAGAAAATCGAAAAAAACTGAAAAAGTACATCAGTAAAGTACTAGTACTTTTTGGCCGATTTTGATTAAAAGCTTATTTTGTCGGTCCCGGGGGGTGTTTAACTTAAATATAAAATTTCAGCCTCCTAGCTCAATTCCTTCATGCTTAAAATTGAACACACACACACAGACACACACACAGACACCCACACACAGACAGACACACAGACAGACAGACCATGTCGCGAAAACCACTTTTTTGGATTCAGGGGACCTCAAAACGTGAAGATCCATCAAAATCTCGACATCGAATTTTTGACATGAAACCAATACTTTCTCTCTATATATATATTACATATATACATAGGTAAGAGAAAGTAAAAAGTGTTATTATTAGGAGAATTTTTAATTATAGACCACATTTTTGTATTAAATATTTATTAAAAATATATATATTTGTACAGTATTTATATATTTTTAATAAATATTTAATTGTACAGTATTTATATATTTTTAATAAATATTTAATACAAAAATGTGGTCTATAATTAAAAATTCTCCAAATAATAATATTTCAAACCACAAAAGCTTTAATAAACACATTCGAGAAAAAAGTGTGTTAAAAAAAAATAAAACTTTAAAATCCTGAAGATGATCGAAACGTTATGAGATTTATTTGAACGTCCATTATTATTATTATTATCCATAGAAGGAGATAGTATCGGCACAAGAACAAGAACCGCTTGCTGTTTTGTTATTCGATCCCCGAGGGGAAGCAAATAAACTCCAATCTAGCGAGAAATGGCTTTTGTTCTTGTGTATCTATTGCTCCCACTCCTTTTCTCTCTTTCTATTGTTGTTGTTTAGCGAGGCTTTATTACACTCCCCACCCATTGACACACCTATCATCTTTATGTCTCTTTTTATTGAATAAAAAAAAAAAACTTCTTCCTTCTACCAATTCTACTTTCCCGCTCTATTAATTATGTAGGCTACTAACCGCGCTGCCCGTTTTTGGTGGGCTTAATTTTATAACAATTTTTCTTTTCTCTTACCTCTATATATATGTTAATATATAGAGAGAGAAAGTATTGGATTCATGTCAAAAATTCAATGTCGAGATTTTGTTACCCACGTGAGGCGCGAAAATAAGCTTTTAATCAAAATCGGCCAAAGAGTATTAATATTTTACTGATGTAGTTTTTCAGTTTTTTTCGATTTTCTCAAAATTCTCTCTAACGAATTTGATTAAAATTCAAAAATCAATTATTTTTTAGATTCTCTTTCAAATGTATATTCTCATGTTGCTCTCAAAATTGTTAGAAGCACACTTTACTCTTGTACTTTATAGGAAAGATAGGACAAATAGTTGCCATGGTAACAAAATATAAATATTATCCCATGTTTATAAATTTTATATCTTGAATTCTAAAATATCAAATGTGAAAAAAAAAATTCTAAAATATCGGCGGAAACTAAATATATGTCGACACGAAAAATGTGATGTGACAAGCACAGGACACAACTTTCGATTACCGAAGGTAAGAGAAAGTTGTGAGCTGTGTGACTTTTCACACCAGATTTTTATTATTTTTACTTTGAGAGAATCTTTTTCTGTCCTCGCCATATTCCGGCGGTGCGGGGTCGGCGGACCTCACTTTTACCCTCCAACCCTATCATGCGTTTTTGCGACCGGAAGAAATAGGACAAGCCGGTCAGTCGCACGGTCTGACGCCTGTAGTAAAGAGGAAGGAAAAGATAGACATACAAAAAGCTGAAGGACGGTCTGTCCCAGCTCGGGCAGCTCGTGGTCGCCATCCACGTACCCACAAGATGTGGGCCTCTGAGCAATTTAATTTGAGAGATTAAATTTTATTATTATAATTAGCTAATTGATTTTGATTTTTCATAAGTAAAGATATAATCCAATGCTTTCAAATATGAATTAATGTATCAAAATTAGATCAAAATAGACCAAACTGTGTTAGTTTATATGAAACCCTGCGCGAATTAGTCTATTTTCAAACAGTTTTGTAATGATATAAATATCCTAACAGTAAAATTAATATTAATATTCGAAATTAATTCTTTTTATTTTTTTTATTATTCTAATTTAAATTATTCTAAATTTATCATGTGATCACCTAGCATTTCTCTAAATACAAAAGATAGAGCCACCGGACACAAGTATGGCCAACGAACGGAAGCCAAGGAGGCTAGCGAGAGGACGCATGACTCACACACTCGCACTCTTAATTCACCACGACAGCAAGCAGCACACACACACCAACACGGAGAGCGCTGGTAATGGCCGCCTCTCTCCTCTCTTCTCTCTCTCAAGGACAACGATAATAGACCTCGCTCAGCTGATTTACCATTCTTTCAAAGTCTATTTTTAAACAGTGCATTGTTGAATATATATATATTTGATTCATCTGAATAACATATATGAGAGATTTCATTATCATCATCATCATCACCGCTGCCACCTGCCTATCGTCACCGATCGTCTGGACCAACATCTGATGAACCTCCACCTGTGCCCAGTGTAACACGTGAGCTCATAAATCTTAATAAATCTCGTACGAGTAATTTTTAAATCAGATCTGAATAATATAATTGAACTTTTTAATTTTTTTTTGGAAGCAAATTTCCTAGAATTGAAAGGCAGCCATATTGCCTTTTCTTAATATTAAAATTTTTAAAGGCCTAATTTAATTAAACGCATGCATAAATCAATCTCACAAATTAATATATTAAAATAAATATCAAATGTAATAAATTAACTTCATAAATTTTTTTAATTCAACTATTTAAATTGCGAATCAATAATAGAAATTTGTAACTAAAGATTAAGGATATTCAAATTGGAGAATGAGGAAGATTTAATGATAACTTAAATTTAGAAATAATTGCAAGCAGGGATTGTGGAGATATATAAATGTTTTATTTTTCAAAATTTTTTTTATGATTTTTTTTTATACAATTTTAATTCAATTTTTTTTTTACTGGAGCCGAAAGCGCTTGTAGGAGTTCTTTCCTTCAATTTTTATCTGAAATTAAAGAGAGAGAGAAATTTTAGAAACAGATACTAAAAAAAACCGAAACGTTAATTTTGCGTTGCAATGAACATAGTACATAATTAATAATCAATTTTATTTGTTGAATTTTTGGTTGTAGTAACCCAAGGGAAATACATATACAAATTTACACACACAAACATTAATTTTAAATACTGATCTCTATATGATCCAAGCGGGGAGCCGTAATTACTCAATTTTAAATAAACCCAAAGTCCAAACCGATACTGGTCACTGGCAAATATCTTTGTGGAAAGTAAGAAGGCCGTTGCGGCGGAATATTAAATAAATATAAATCTTCGTGGCAGGAATTGGAGCAGGCGGTGCATCGGTGTAGATTTCAGACTGAGAAATTCGAACCGTCACCCCTGAAGGAACCGAAACACTATATCAAACACACATGCAAACCTACACTAAATTTTTCTCAAAGGTTATCAACCATAATTATAATAATAATTATTGAAATATTTTTCTTCATAAGCACACTGTGATAATCAAATTTGAATTTTAATTAATTTCTTTTCTTCTCTCTCTCTCTCTTTTCAGATTGAAATAAATCTCAATCTTAAAGATATTAATATAGCAGAACATTTACAGACATTTATATATGCCCACCATTTTTTTTTATTAATTGTTTTAAATTTATTTTTTTTCTCCTCCCATTTGAGTTTCCTTTCTCTACAAACAAAGTAATAAATTCTCAACTGTACAATAACTAACATAATCAATTAAGTAATCCTCATTAACTACCAACCCATCTGGAGTATTTAGAGCCATCTGTCCAGCAAGAGGTTTACGGCTATTTCTGTACAGGCGATGACATGAGGAGACACATTAAATATTAATTTTCATTTTTCTAAATTTTCATCTTTTATTTTTTTAGAGCTTAAGCAACCCTTCAAACATTTTTCTATTTTATTATTTCAGCAGGCCTTATCAGGGATTAATCAACCCTAAAGGACCCAAAAATGCGAAGCAGATAAATAAAAGTCCTACCATAGTTAAGGGTTCATCCACCCCCACCCCTAATTATTAGTAGGCGTGGTCATAGAGAATCCCACAAGGGAGATCATACCACTATATGGTGGAGGTGCTGGGATAGATTAAACTGGCCCCAACTAGGCTCAGAATCGTCCCCAAACCCCCCTATTATTAATATTCTTTTTATATACATATTATCTCCAAGCTCGCACCACAATGGCAGAACAAAATCACCCTATGAGCCTAGATGACATGCTTCAGTTAATTTTAGATAGACTTTTGAGGGTAGAGGCGAGTTACGTCCCTATCCTAGAGGAACTTTCAAAGATAGAGACAAGTAATGCCGATTTCCTAGCGGAAGTTCGTAACAAACATGTCGATGATTCTAAGGTGGTCTCCTCACCCAGCGACTTGAGTTCAAGTCCGGGTGAGAAGAGTTCAGAATCGGCTGAACCACCCCAGAGACCAAATCCGACCGCCAATACACCACCAAAACCCATAATACCACTGGCAAGAGTTGTGCCGAAAGAACATTTTAATCCCATCTTAAAAAATACACCTCCTATTTTAAAATCAGAACGAATGCAAGCACTAAGACGATTTAGGGAATCTCATATAGAGATCATTAGAGCTCAACGAGCCCAACAACCGAATATAGTAACAACGGTGAATGAAAAACCCCCTATTTTAAATTCAGAGCGAATGCAAGCCCTGAGACAATACAGGGAATCCCAACTAAAGAAAAGTAGAGATCTACTAACACAACAACAGATTACAGTAACAAAGGTGGTCTCCTCACCCAGCGACTTGAGTTCAAGTCCGGGTGAGAAGAGTTCAGAATCGGCTGAACCACCTCTGAGACCAAATCCGACTACCAACAATACACCACCAAACCCCATAAAATCACCAACAGCAGTTGTGCCAATAGGACATTTTAATCCCTTCATCAAGAACCGACCATCTTATAATATTATTGCTCAACAATCCTACTCGCTAGAAAATCTCACGAGAACAATAATCTTATCTACTGTTAGGAGGCCATTGTATATAATAGACTCATTTACGTGCGCAGAATGTTCAGATTTATTTTTAACTAATTCATATCATTTTAAAAACAATTTTAATCATTTTAATAATAATTTTAACCTCAAATACTTAGCAGATAGGAATGTAAATCAAACTAGAGTTTCTCTAGATCTTCAACGACCACTGAAAAATGTTGAAGAACATCATTTTTCGGTGTTTGATCTTAGAGAACTCTATTATGTGCACAGAGTACGTTTCAAAAGTGTCAATAATAAGCCTTTATTCACTTTCAATCACCAAATTGTAACCACAAAATTAACGGTGGTCCCCCCGGCGAGTGATCCTAGTAAGGATCCCGTCGGGAAGAGCTCAGTAGCGGCTGAGCCACCTCTGGGACCAAATCCGCCTTCAAACTTACCACCAACAACATCATCACTGGTAGCGTGTAATAGAGCCGTAGGAATTCCCACAATCATAGTGACTTCGGTGGCCTCCTTGTCGAGTGACTCTAGTACGAGTCCCGACAGGAACTCTTCAGGCACGGCTGAAGAACCATTGAGGCCAATTCCGTTGCCAGCACCACCATCAGTCACTATCGCAGCTACATCCACCAAGCAACACCGGTCCAATTTAATGGCGAGCCACGACCAGTTGGTAGCCTCACACCTTCAATACCATTATGAATCCACTATCATAGAGAGTCGATGGCATATTGAATCAATTTTCGTAATAACCAACTATAATTCCCGTAGATTCTCTAAAGTTACAGATTTAAGAAATCTAGTTCCGATAGCGGACACCGGGAGAAGTCCATTTGAAAAACATCAATCGTTTTTGGCTAGGGTTGATCATCCTGGCAAAGAGCCGCATTCGGGAAACAGAGGTTCAGAAGATGTGAACCGTAGTCACATTGGTGAAAAACCCAATGATGTAAAGCGGGACTCGACTTACAAGAGTGATCACACTGGTGAAAAGTCGATAAGCAAGGAAAGCTTACCCCTTTATGTCATAGGGAAACTAGAGTCTAGTCAAGTGGCATACCCCGCCTTACATTTTGCAAATTATGCACTGGCAAGGTTGCCACCTCACCATACCTCCCGATTTAAGGAATCTCCCTGCTAATAACGATTGTGATTTTTTTTATATACCGATTATGACCTTTTTTTTATATTTACCGGATTTGACTTTAAAATTTTTTGGGGATATGGATGGATATTTGGGGGGTTGTGACTCATCAAATATTCACCCATATCAATCTATAATTGGGGGGTAGAATTTTATATCTAATTGGGGCGGGAACCAGGCGTCAACCTGTGTCGCAGTTGGCTTATTGTAAGCCCAGACACCCTTGTGTTTTGTTCGTTTTTTGGCCATTTTTGCGTAGTTTCCAGGGTTAAAAAAACCAAGTAAGAAAATGGACCACCCCCTGGGAATGGGGAATGATTCCCTTTGTTTTTTTTTTATATATACAATTATCAAACATGAATATTGGGTAACGAGAGGACTGGTAGCGACGCCCTGCCACAGGTCCCCGTTGGGATTTCAGTGGGCCTCAAAACTCTTCCCTAGGGCCTAACCCACCCTGCACTCGAGGCCATGGGTACCCCTAATCTCTTTTACTATCCATTTTTTTTTTCTCTTCTATTTCCAAGTATAGTTTTAATCAATTTTTTATCGTTTTAATCATTTTAAATTTTTAAATTAGTCTTAGTAATCTGCTCGCTAAATATATGGAAAAATGTCTGGAGTTATGTTTGCAAAGCTAAATAATAAAGCCCACTTCTTTTGGGTATCTATTGCTATCTCACTAGCATAGATCACCCTGAAGTTGGGGGATGTAATGATATAAATATCCTAACAGTAAAATTAATATTAATATTCGAAATTAATTCTTTTTATTTTTTTTTTAATTTAAATTATTCTAAATTTATCATGTGATCACCTAGCAT
>JAKCPI010000889.1:0-49836 GCA_023213315.1 Euborellia annulipes
ATTTAGATATTTATTTCAAAAATGGTTGCCAATTCAATTGAAATTAATTTTTTTTTTTTTGCTGGGAAGCGAACTCCAGTCATGAGAAGCCCTTGGTCACAGGCCTATTTTTTAAAAGAATATAATTATTTTTTTTTTTGCAAAATATACATATAGGCTTGTTGATAAAAGGGTAAAAAGAACACACCTGTAATTAGATTTATAAATTTACTTTCTACATAGCGTTTAATTTTTATAGAACCTCTGTGGATTAGAATAATTTGTCTTCTCATTAATTACATTTGGGAATAAGGGGGCCTGATTTTTTTATTAGTTTGCGAAACAGAATAGGGTAGCTTGTAAAAGAGAGAGAGAGAGAGAGAGAGAGATAAGATAGAGGTAAAGAGGTAAAGAGGAGAGTTGATGCTGATGCTACGAAGGGGGCTTGAGGCTGCGGGCACCATCTCGCCTTTCTCCTCGCTCGGTCCTTCAGGACGGTCATTCCCTGCCGATGATAACGTTAAAGACCTAAGGGTTAGCCTCGCCCCAACCAACAGTCCTAGCCTCTCACAGGGTACACTCTTCCTCTATATAATCATTCAGATTGCGGTTCGCAATAGCGCTAATATCTATAGATACTAGCCGTGGTAGGGATGCCGAAGGTCTCATAGGCCCTGGCGGGCGGCGTCCGGCCCAGTCATTATATTCGACGCAAAGTATAAAAATAAAATAGAAATGTGAATTAGAAACGAAACCAGCATATTAAATTATAATATAGGCCCACTTTATTTATAAACTATACGGATCATTTTAAAGTTATTTTTTATTTTTTTTTTTTAGGTTTGACTTCAGTCATACTTTTTTTTATTTATTTTTCACGTTCACAATACAATAATATTTTACATTACAAAATAAATATTAAAACAACATTGCTATAATATACATTATATAAAAAAAGGATATAAACTAAATACTATACGAACAATAATATAGAGAACATTCTACAAAAAACACAATATAAAATACATTTTATAAGAACATCACATAAAATACATAATACAAGAACATTAAAATAAAATAAATTATATAGGCAACACAATATAAAACATATTTTACCAATACATTATTATAAAAGAACATTTATATAAGATAAATTATATAAGAACATTTAAAAGTTGAGCATTGTTTATTTGGCCCAAGTTAGCTTTTGAGTTTGACACCCCTGATTTACACCCTAGAGAAGCGGTCATTTTAAATTTCATTAAAATCGAGTGAAAGATAAATTTTAGAGAGGGGGACATCCCCCCCTGGCGGGGCCAATAAATATGAATTCATTTAAAAATGACTTCTGTGTCTGTGGATGAAATATATCGAAAAGAGCTAGAAGGTTTAAATTTGATATTTAAGATTGGTAGGCTACTCCCTGGCACGCAACACGAAGTCTTTGAACCAGCAGTTTTTTCTGATTCGCTTTTACAATTTTGATTAAAATTCATAAATCAATTATTTTTACTTTTTTAGATGCTCTTTAAACTTACATTCTCATAATATTTTCTTTGGCTGGAGACTGTGTATAACTTATTATCGAAGCTGGATAGGCAACATCTTCCCCCAAAACCTACAATCTTCAGACTTTCAAGTCTAACCTCAACAGGCATCTTCTCAGTTCCCGCAGTTGAGTTTCCCCTTTATGCTTCTCCTTTTGTTTTTATTTTCTTCCTGGCTGCATGTGACCATTGGTCATTATAGGTCTTCGGACCATATGCACCCATTCCAAAAAAAAAAAAAAAAAAAAAAAAAAAAAAAAAAAAAAAAAAAAAAAAAAAAAAAAAAAAAAAGGATTAGAAATAAAACACAATTTTATTTCAATCTGCTCACTGCAGATTAAAAATAAAATAGTATTCTATTCTCATTTTACCCTCTTTAGTTTTGTAATCAACAGATTTTTTTAAATTAATTTTTCTTTAAATTCCCAATTTGAAATTATTTCCAAATAATTTATATTCTTTCTAATTGAAATAGTTTGGATCTTTGCCAATTATCTATTAGTATAAGATTCAGTCCCCATCCCCACCTCTCCCCCACTCTCGGAGGCTCTAGCCCTAAGGTGGCACGCCATTGGCTATCTAACCTGATGCCCTATGGACAAAATTTGCTTTATATTTAATAGGAAGGTCAAGGAGAGTTCAGTAGAGTGGGGGCAGTGATAAGGGAAGCACCTTCCGTGTTAATCGTGTTCACCCCTCATTTGGAACATGGCGTCGCGCGAGGCAGACGCGTCCCACCTGGGCTCCTGCAAAATAATCGCGTTTCTTCTAAACTTGTAGGATATTTGAGGTAAATTTCATTTCCCCAAGTTCATTAATATTTGGTTTATTATTTTAAATATTAGAAATCTAAATGCCTTCACAAAAAATTATTATTTCGTAATTGTGATTTTATAAAAATGTATTCAAATGAGTCAGAGTGGGAATTTAACAAAATATTTATATATGGAGGTGGTCCGAAGCTTGTTTCCAGGCAATTAGTTCATTTATTTTATTAATATGATATAATATTTAAAGACAAACAATAAAAATTATTGATTTAGCCAAATCAATCAATCTTGCAAGCCTCAGTATGCAAGACAGGACAAGTTTGTTAGATGAATTAATAGGTAGGCCTACATAGCATAGGTTATCATATGGATTACAAAGATAAGTATAGATAAACATAGGAATATTCTTACAGTTTATATCTATTTCTTTTATCATACACATGACTGACTTGTTTCTCATATTTTTACTTTCTCGTATTATATTTAAACTCAATTAGCTGCATTGTTACTTCCATTTTTTTAATAGAGAGAGGATAATCAATTAATTTATATCCAGTGGTGGATGACGTCCAATCCACGGGATTGCAACTCAACTATAAATTAAATTTTTTTTTTATAAGAACTAATATCAAATTATAGTCCCTCAATCAGTGGCTGATCCAGAGGTGTTTCTCGGGGGGGGGGGGTAATATGGAGTGACTGGTCGCACAGCACACATTTTTTCTTAATTTCGGTAATTTAAAGACGCTTTCTGTACTTGTTTGCCAGAATATAAATACAAATCAAATTTTTAAGTATTAATTTTTAAAATTTTACATTAAAAATACATTTTTTTTTTCAAAAAAAAGTATTTTTTCAAATCTCAGGGGGGGTAATTACCCCCTTTACCCCCCTGTATCCGCCCTTGGTCTCAATGGGACAAATTCGTGAAAAATGACTAGCTGCGCTCCCCGCGTTCGGTTGAGTTTTTTCATTGATATTTATTTTTTCAAATAGGGCCCTCATTTACATTACCTAGTAAGGGCCCGCGTGTGGTGGCCTCTTTCTTATTCAATGCCCCAACGTTCACTTCAGTTCACTTTTTACTATATTGTTCAACATATAATCGTTAAAAAATTCGACATCGTCCTTCTTGAGCTTAATTTTTGGAATTATTTATGAGAAATTAAAAATACTAGGTCATAAGTTTAGATGATTTGGGAATCAATCCGGAATGTGATTTTGCTGCATGACAACGCAAGACCACACACTGCTCGGTTGACACAAGAAAAACTGACCCAAATGCATTGGACACCTCTGGAACATCCTCCTTACAGCCCAGATTTGTCACCTGTGATTACCATTTGTTTGGGTCAATGAAAAAAAAAACTTCTACATATATTGCCTTAAATTTCAGATAGATAAATTGTTTTAATGGCTGAAAGAAAAAAGACTATCTGGCTTCCAATACCGGAAAAGGAAAGCTGAGAAGGACATGTTTATTTTAGAACAAAAAGGATCATTTTTAAAGTATTTACGCCACAGGCAAATCAAACAACAAAACACAGCGGATCAAGAAGAAGCGGGATTTGTTTATGTAACGATATTTTGTGTTTGTGTGTAAATTAATGTAAAAGTCTCGTTAAGTGCAAAAACAAAAAAAAAGTGCTGATTTCGGGTAAGGGGTTCAATTGAGGAAGAAAATGGAAACAAAAAATCTAATTTGGGGGGGGGCGCAAAAAAAATATCTTGCCTAGGGCGGCAGAATAGCTTGCGCCGGCCCTGACACTGACGACATCAAAAAGTAGCCAAATCGATGGCATAAGTGTGTTGGAAATGCAGGAGACTAGGTAGAAAAATGAGGTGAAAGTTTTGTATTTTTTTTTTGTTAATTCAATAAAAATTCCGGTTTATATTTGATCCCCCCTTGTATTTATTAAACTATATTTTTATTATTCAATTCTTTTATTTCCAGATCGATCAACATTCAAGTCAAGATGCAAACGTCTCATCTTGCATGTCCTGAGGGAGGTTCGGCAGGCTAGAAGGGGAGATGTGGAGGCCTGTTACAAAAAAAAAACAACCTTTATTGTTTAACCGACCCAAACAACTTTAGGTATCCCTTAAAATATGAAATAATTACTTTCAATCTATTTGTAAAATTATAGCGCACTCTTTTAATATTAATTTTGTTTGTTTTTCAGTTCTTTCACCAATTCAAAGGAAATATAATTAATATTACAAATCCCGTTAATCGTCAAGATTATCTTATGCTTGAATGCTGGGTAGCGTGTCTATCTATGATCCCTATAGAAGGCAGACTTACTTCAGGATGTAGCGAATTCTGCCCTGGCCTCTCCTTAATGGGGGACCATGTCCTATCTATTCCTTCCTTATCCTTTTTTCCTTCTGGAGAGTCCTTGCATTTCGCGTTCGTCTCAAGAAAGGAGAGAGGAACTTCACTTTAGAATTAGATGGGGATTATCCACTGTACCTTACCAACTGGAATATTTCGTAAGTATAATATTATAATAAACTCAAAAAAAAAATCATTTAATTAACAAAATTTATCCCCTTTTTCTTTTAGAGTTGAAACGGAAATATTTTTTGATCCCAAAGAAGATAGAATATAAAAATCTTAAAACGTACATCAAAACATGTAAGTATACACCTTAATAACAATCGGTTTATTACACTTCACTTCCCAATCGGAGGCCCCCCTCAACACAGTGGTCCGAATAAAAAAATGAAAAACTTTAGAATAATTGGGAAAACCCCAGGCCCATTGTATACAGAAATGTTAAAGGTATTTGTAACTAAAAGGATTTACAGTGATACCTGCTAACGGTGGAGAAATAAGCCCTTTTTTTAAACACTCACACTTTTTTCTCATTCACACACACATTCACACTGTCTTTTCGGCAACTCAGGCCATATAAGACATTTACGATATCCGTTATTGATTTAATATACATATATGATGTCCATGCATTCTTATTTAAGCCATTTGGTATCCAATTGGCTTAAATAAAATCACATCGGACTGCCTGGGGGTCCGAACCCGCGACTTTTTGGCATACGAGGTTAGCACGCTAACCTCTACGCCAAGCCCCCGAGGGCCCCCTTTTAGTTAATATTCAACTTCTGACCTGAGAGCATCGTTTTAGTGAATTTCAATTTGTGTTTTAAAATGGGGGCTTAACCTTGATCTAAGTAGTTGAAATTTCATACTTCATCTCTTTCGATTCATTGTTTTTCCATGCTTATAAAGGCGTTAATTTTTTTTTTCAAAACGTACATACATTTCTCCTTTTGAAAAAATCTCGCATTATCCCGCTCTATCGAAAACATTTTTAAAAGGAAACAGAGAATGTAACCAGCATATGATGGACGCCTCTCACATCAATTTAATTTGTAAATATTTCGACCGGCATCACTCCTGGTCATCATCAGTACAGAAAAAAATGATTTTTTGAAGGGCCCGTGCTATCCATTGTAAATCCTTTTAGTTAGAAATACCCTTAACATTTCTGTATACAATGGGCTTGGGTTTTCCCAGTTATTCTAAAGTTTTTTTTTTTTTTTTTACTCCTTTAAACTTCATTCATAAAATCCTAATGGAAAATTATTTTCACTAGACTGTTAAACCTCTAAGAAATAGATTCTTAAACAATTTCTCTTTTGCAGGTTTTCGTGCTTCTCCAGTAAAATTGTGTTCAGTGTTCAGTGTCCAACTAGTGCAATCAACTGGATCAGCTCTACGAGTGCCAGGCAAGGAGCTTCGAGCGACCGTCAACCTCTCAGGAGGTGAATATTTTATACTCTAAACATACCATTATAAATCCAAAAATATATAAATGATCTGATTTTAAACTTTTTGATATTTATAATTTAGAAAAAATTATTTTTACACCATAAATGTAGTTTAAAGATTTAAATCTAGAGGGGTGGAGGGTGCACCATGCCAACGAACCAACGAGAGGGATTTCTTTTTGATCCTACAGTTACTTTTCGTGAATCCAATAGTGGAGAAATCAACGAGAATACTTTCATTTTAGGTCTCTGTTGGATATTCGTCGTCGTTGTTGATGTTGTTGTTGCTATTAGTTTTAGGTGCCTACTCTAATCTTTTAGCTAGTTGGTTTTGTTTTGTTCGTTTTGTTAGGATGTCTTGATTTGTTCTTTTAATTTAGAATCCAAACAGAGAGCTAAAATGAAAGATATTCTCATTGATTTATTCCATGAACGGTTCATAAGGGAGATGCGGTCAGATCTGATTGAAAGATCGAAGCCCAGGTTCCAAGTGTTCTTGTGTTTTGCGAAAAGACGTCTTTTGAAGACGCACTCGGGAGTCTGATGTTTTTGTATCTTTGAGGGTGGGTTTGAGCTGGCTCTATGAGTAAAGCGAGTCAGGAAAGGGTTGCCGTTTCTCCAGGAATAGCCTGGAGGGTCCAAATTGCAATCCTTGAGGCAACGAACCCGAGGGCTCCACCGATCTGATGGTGGAGACGGGGTTACAAATACTCTCTCTATTGTCTTCGTATTTTGCGTTAGGCTAGGTAGGATCTCTTCCAAGTTAGCCCGTTTGCTCGTAATCCAAATAATCACGTTCATTCTCACTGATATGATTTCCTCAGACTCCCGGTTTACGGTTTAAAATATTATATATATATTCGGCAAGCAAGGGATAATTAATTATTTAAAACCTTGCTGTTCTTTTTTATTAATTTCATTTACTACATAAACTTTTTGTTGTAGTAGATGAAGGATCTTTTTGGTGTTTATTTTTTATTTAGTGTTTATGTGAGTGTGAAAAAGTGAGAGAAGAGAGAAAATTTTCAATATTTTTGGGAAATTTAAGGTAAACATAAATAAATTAGAACACTTATTCATAATTCTTATAAATTATTTGAATTAAGGTTAATTTAAATATTTTTTTTTCAGGTCAGGAATTATAACAAGTTTAATAAATAACACAATTGAGACATTTAAATATATTCCATAAGTAAATAATTATTGTCGGAAAACTAAAAGAGATAATTTTTTTGGTGTTTACTTTTAATTAGTGAATATTTGTGTGAGAGAAGAGAAAAAATCTCGCAAATGAAAGGTAAATAGTACACTAACTTGATATTCTCATAATTAACTGATTAGAGTCAATACTCAATTTTTTACTTTTTTTAGGACGACTTATTTCCATAAATAAATAATAATATTTATCTAAAAGAGCGACGAAAGATGTGCTCACTATACATCTGACTTTATATTGTATTTAACTTCACAGTCCATCGATTCTAAACTTTTCATTTGCCTTGTTCTTTAAGCAATCAAGTCAAAATTTTAATTTATACTCTTATTCTGTAATGGAATGTTTTCCATAGTAATTGCTGAAAGCAGTGGCGTAGCGAGGGGGGGGGGGCAAGGGGGGTCATGATGCCCCGGGCGCCACTCCACAAAGGGGCGTCAAATGGTCCGAAAAACAAAAAATTGCTTTTTATTTTTATTATAATTGATTTCAGGAAAATATATTTTAAATGTAGTGCCAGTGTAATATAATAATTTATGCCGAAATAAAGTCGACGAAAAAAACTCGCCGGAAAAAAAACGCACCGAAAATTTTCTAGCCGAAAAGCAAAATCACGTCGAAAAAAAATCGCCAAAAAGAAAAAACTCCCCGAAAATTTTCTCGCCCTAAGCAAAATCTCGCCGAAAACAAACTCGGTGAAAATTTTTTCGCCGAAAACAAAGTCGACGAAAATAATCTCGCCGAAAAAAATGGCCGAAAATCCGAAAAGTTTCCAAAATAAAATATTTTTAAAAATCTGGTGTGACTGTCGCACAGCAGACAACTTTCCCTTACCAAAGGTACTGTACTGTACTTGTCACACCAGATTTTTTAAAAATATTTTATTTTTGGAACTTTCCAATTTTTGGCGAGTGTTGTATTTAGGGGAGATTTTGCTTTCGGCAGACTCATACCGCCTCCATAATAATTTTGTATATTTTACATATAATATTATATGGTTTTCGAATGGAGAGGTGGGGGGGGGCGCTGAAAGGTATTATGCCCCGGGCGCGAGTTAAGCTCACTACGCCACTGCCTGAAGGTGACTTTTTTATTATTATAGAATTAATATATTATACATTTAAATAATTTCGATTGAATATTATTAGTTAGAATAAAAAATTTTTTTCAGATAACTTATAGATGATCTTCTAAAATATAGAAAACATAAATGAAATCTCAGAAAATTGACAATTTCGATCCTCAAGCAAAAAACCGTCCAGAAAAGAATTATATTATATTTGCCACTCACTCATAAATTTTGCAAATTATTTCCTGTGATAAAATTGAAACAAATCGAGAATTGAAGTTGCTGAAGTTGAATTACTTAGAAGAAAACAAAATTTCATCCACGTAAAAATTTCAACATTCAAGAATTGAAATTGACTCATTTGTTTCTGTTACTGGAGGGTGAGATCTCGCATCTCGCACCTTTCAATCGCGATGAGGAGATTTATCGAACACGAACGAGCTAACATTCCTTAATCCCAGTTCCTTAATCTGCAGCTTGTCCTGCTTAGCTATTCGCCACCTCTTTCAAGAAACTTTTCTAGAAATCATTTACTAATATTAAAATACTGGTAGATCGAAGAATGTCCTGGAATTTGTTTCTTTTTATTTTCTACCACTTTCAAGATACAGTGAAAAATAATTTTTTTTTAAATGACCACACGCTGCTAGATCGTATATGAACCTTTTAGTTATGTGCCCTAAAGACTTTGATTGTTTTGTAAAGAAGATAGAACCAATAGTAAGGCAAAAAAATACTCAATTCAGATTGTCAAAAGCAGCTAGAGCAACTGCTCTATTTAATCAGTCAAATAGAGCGAGATCAATCTAGAGACAAAGTCTCAGAGGTGTGCAAGGGGGAATTCGGGGGGGTTTTTGGGGGGGGGGGGATTTTGGGGTGTGGGGGGGCGGGGACATATTTTTTTTTTATTTGGTAATTTAAAGGCGATTTTTTTTTTTAAAAAATATAAAAAAAAAAAATTTTAAAATAATTTTTTAAAAATTTATTAAAAAAAATTTTTTTTTTAAGGGGGGGGGTCTCCCCCCCCCTCCCCCCCTTGGAGGTATGTCCACTGATACTCTAGCAAGCTTTAGGTCAGATCTTAGATTAAATCTCGCTAGAGTGCTCTCGATGGTGTGACCATTTGTACTTTGACTTTCCAAAAATCATTCATTTGTGAAAATTAATTTTTTAACAAATTATAAACAAAAAATCTGGTGTGACTGGCGCACAGCACACAACTTTCTCTTACCTTCGGTAATCGAAAGTTGTGTACTGTGCTTGTCACACCAGATTTTTCGTGTCGAAATATATTTAGTTCCCGACAGTACGGTACATTTGAATTCAGATGTAAAATTTATAAGTATGGGAAAATATTTATATTTTGTTACCATGGCAACCATTTCTCCTATCTTCTCTATGAAACACAAGAGTAAAGTGGTCTTCAGAAGATTTCAATGGCAAAATGAGAATATACATTTTAAAGAGCATCTAAAAATAATTGATTTTTGAATTTTAAAAAAAATCGTTGGAGCAAATTTTGAGAAAATCGAAAAAAACTGAAAAAGTACATCAGTAAAGTACTAGTACTCTTTGGCCGATTTTGATTAAAAGCTTATTTTTCCGGTCCCGGGGGGTGTTTAACTTAAATATAAAATTTCAACCTCATAGCTCAATTCCTTCATGCTTAAAATTGAACACACACACACACACACACACACACACACACACAGACAGACCATGTCGCGAAAACCACTTTTTTGGATTCAGGGGACCTCAAAACGTGAAGATCCATCAAAATCTCGACATCGAATTTTTGACATGAATCCAATACTTTCTCTCTATATATATATTACATATATACATAGGTAAGAGAAAGTAAAAATAGTTAACAAAATCAGGTTTCAGCGCTATCCATCCATATAGGCAACTTCTTTTTGATAAACCTTTTAATATTTGTACTTGACTTTGATAACTATTTTGTTTATAATTAAGGGATTTTTACGAATGAATGATTTTTGGAAAGGCAAAGAACTTTAGAAAATCGTATATACACGATTTTTGCATCCAGGAATGGTAAAATTGCATAGGGGTGTCATTAGAGGGTCGAAACATTGTCTTTAAAATAAAAAAAAAGATCGAGTAGTCATTAAATTCTATTTGTATAAAGATTTTAAGGGAGTTCAGGAGCGACGTCAAACGTACTTTAAAAAAACTAGACTATTATAAGGAATTTTTCAATGCGGTTTTTTTTTTAAATGAATTAAATTCATAAGAGATTATTGGGACATCGAGCTATAATTTTTTTAATGACTTATTAAAAAATTATCGTAATTAATTTTTTTGTTATCAAGCAAATACAAAAAAACAATCTGTCCCAATAATCTTTAATTTTTTTTAAATTTAAAAATGAATTTATTGTTATTATTAATCACATATTAATTAAGAAAATTTTAAAAATAAGCTTAGATGATTTATTTGAAAATCAACTGTCAAATTAGTTCAGAATTCTTGCAATAGATGGCAGGCTAGTCTAACAGCCGATCGCCTAATGACCTATATCTATATATTTTTATGCTTTTATAAAAGATACATAATATATAATAATATTTATAAAGTATTTATTGTTAAAAGATCAATGAAAATCAACCAAATGCATTAAATATTATTAGCTACCATTCTGACATCTCATGGCAAATTTTTGAATTACTTGATTTTTGGGCATACTTTTTATGACACACTACGCCCTCTTATCGGGAAAAAACATGCGTAACCACTTCGCTCCCGTAGCCCCTTAATGAATACTATCTTATAATTTCATAAAAAAAAATCTGGTGTGACTGGTCGCACAGCTTTCTCTTACTTTCGGTAATTGAAAGTTGTATTATTTCTTATTTCAAATAACTTTATTCTAAAATCATTTGATAGATAATAATAGAAATCGTAATTTATTATTATTAACATTAAAGCTATTTGAATAAAGATTAAAATTTTTTTTTTTTAGAATAGAGAAATTGAATGTAAGAAAGGAATAAATAGGCTATTTCTCCTTTTGAAGAGAGCAGATGGTCTTTTAGGCAGAGGACATGACCTCCGCCCTCTCCTTTAAGAATAAACAGTTAGCTTAGAGAGGCCGTAACTCCAACTTGCTTGTCCTATACTCACTCTAGCTATCTTTTGAGTCCACTGACCCATCCACCCCCACCTTCCCCTATCAATTGTCAAACAGATTGAAATATTACGTGTAAGCAATTGATTTGAGGACAATTAATCCAAGTTTATTTGTTGAAACTTATTTTCAACAACTTAGGCAATTTAAGATTTGTAACGATACTCGTATTTGGACCCTGTTATGCAATAGTGTGTCAAGAGTCAAAAAAAATTCAAAATTGAGTTAGGCACTGAATATTGTTTCAAATTAATAGTATTTTTTTTATGAAATATGTCCTAAAAAAATTTATATTTAATGTTACTTGCACAATTGACAAAAGAAATTATATATAATGAAAAAAAGAAAACTTTAATGTTAATTTTCTCGAAACTCGGTAGCTGGCGCTTGACACACTAATGCGTAACAGGGTCCATTTATAATATATATGGGGCATTCCACGCCAACTCGACCACTTTTGAACCCGACCATTTTTGATTTGGCTGAAACTTTGTCATCTTTTTGTACCCTATTGAAAACGTGTTTGAGAATTTTTTCAGATTTTACGACCCAGCCAAAAAAAGTTATAGCATTTTCAAAAAACATCGATTTTGTTTTTTAAATAACCGTAAAACTGTCAAAAATTAACTTATCGGGACGATTTTTTTTTTGAAATTTTTGTCTTTAAATGTACTTTTCAGAAAAAAATATGACAAAATTTTACAGATTCATCTTGAACGTTTTTTTTTGACATTTTCGGACAAAAACAAAATTTTCGGGATGAATGACACTTTTTTTTTTAATTTTTTTTTTTTTATAAAAAACTTTGATTTTTTCTACAATTGCTCTGAAAATTTCAGAGTGGGATTATTTCGCGTTCTATTTTTTTTTATTTTTGAAAAAAAAAATTTTTTTTTTCTCCGCTTATTTATCATGATGGTGCTCTTAAATTCTTCCAGGACTGTCCGAGATTCTAGAAAATTGAAGAAAAATAATAATAATAATAGTTAGGGGTGATGAAAGTCGAGAAAATTCCATTTATCCTGAAAAAATTAGAAATTAGTTGTGTATTCAACTACTGAAGTATTTGAAGCGTCAAGTAAAAGTTTAGAAACATGGGCGTAACTAGGGGGGTGCCGGGGGGCCTGGCCCTCCCAGAAAGCTCCTTGTCCCAAGAAAAATTAAAGGGGGGGCCATGGGACCAGCCATCTTCCGGTGGGCCTGGAAAGCCCCATATTTTCTCAATTTTTCTTGGGGCAAGGAGCTTCCTGGGGAGGGCCAGGCCCCCCGGCACCCCCCTAGTTACGCCCATGTTTCTAAACTTTTACTTGACGCTTCAAATACTTCAGTAGTTGAATACACAACTAATTTCTAATTTTTTCAGGATAAATGGAATTTTCTCGATTTTCATCACCCCTAACTATTATTATTATTATTTTTCTTCAATTTTCTAGAATCTCGGACAGTCCTGGAAGAATTTAAGAGCACCGTCATGATAAATAAGCGGAGAAAAAAAAAATTTTTTTTCAAAAATAAAAAAAAATAGAACGCGAAATAATCCCACTCTGAAATTTTCAGAGCATTTGTAGAAAAAATCAAAGTTTTTTATAAAAAAAAAAAAATTAAAAAAAAAGTGTCATTCATCCCGAAATTTTAGTTTTTGTCCGAAAATGTCAAAAAAAAACGTTCAAGATGAATCTGTAAAATTTTGTCATATTTTTTTCTGAAAAGTACATTTAAAGACAAAAATTTCAAAAAAAAAAACGTCCCGATAAGTTAATTTTTGACAGTTTTACGGTTATTTAAAAAAAAAATCGATGTTTTTTGAAAATGCTATAACTTTTTTTTGGCTGGGTCGAAAAATCTGAAAAAATTCTCAAACACGTTTTCAATAGGGTACAAAAAGATGACAAAGTTTCAGCCAAATCAAAAATGGTCGGGTTCAAAAGTGGTAGAGTTGGCGTGGAATGCCCCATATATATTTGGGGTCCAGGCCTTTTGGTATCCAAATGGCTTAAATAAATTCATCGGGCTGCCTGGGGTCCGAACCCCCGACCCTCGCTATAGAAGATTAGCACGCTGACACCTACACCAAGCCAGAGGGCAGCAAAATGTTGAAATTGATTTATTTTTAGTATGAGAAAGTGTCGATTTATTTGGTATATATTTTCACTGTGTGATTTGAAGCAAGCGAAAGTATCGAATTTGTAATTGACATGCACAGACAGACAGACATATGGTTTGTGAATAAGAAAGAGATAGAGCTCTTTCTTCCTTTCTTCACTTTCAATCCAATTGAATGATGGATTTTATTTTTACTTTCTCTTACCTCTATATATATGTTAATATATATATAGAGAGAAAGTATTGGATTCATGTCAAAAATTCGATGTCGAGATTTTGATGGATCTTCACGTTTTGAGGTCCCCTGAATCCAAAAAAGTGGGTTTCGCGACATGGTCTGTCTGTGTGTGTGTCTGTCTGTGTGTCTGTGAACAAAATATCTCAAGAACGAAAAGAGCTAAGAGGTTAAAATTTTATATTTAAGTTAGGCACCCCCCTGGGACGTGACACGAAGCTTTTGAACAAAATCGACCAAAGAGTACTAGTACTTTACTGATGTACTTTTTCAGTTTTTTTTCGATTTTCTCTAAATTCGCTCCAACGATTTTTTTTAAAATTCAAAAATCAATTATTTTTTAGATTCTCTTTAAAATGTATATTCTCATTTTGTCATTGAAATCTTCTGAAGACCACTTTACTCTTGTACCCCATAGAAAAGATAGGAGAAATGGTTGCCATGGTAACAAAATATAAATATTTTCCCATACTTATAAATTTTACATCTTGAATTCAATTGTACCCTACTGTCGGAAACTAAATACATGTCGACACAAAAAATCTGGTGTGACAGCACAGTACACAACTTTCGATTACCGAAGGTAAGAGAAAGTTGTGTGCTGTGCGCCAGTCACACCAGATTTTTTTGTTTATAATAATTACAATCATAACAATATGTAAGAAAAGGACTGTAAAATATAATTTCGAAATTCAAACGGGAAGTTGCTCAATACAGACAACATAAAAAATAAGAATCTGGTGTCGCTGGTCGCACAGTACACAAAATTTTTCTTATCCTTCGGGCAAGAGAAAGTTGTGTACCGTGCTTGTCAAAGCAGATTTTTTGTGTCGAGATATATTTAGTTTCCGACAGTATGGCACATTGAATTTCAAGATATAAAATTTATAAACGGGGGAAAATATTTATATTTTGTTACCATTGTAACCATCTTTCCTATGAAGTACAAGAGTAAAGTGGTCTTCAAAAGATTTCAATGACAAAATGAGAATATACATTTTAAAGAGCATCTAAAAAATAATTGATTTTTGAATTTTAATCAAAATCGTTAAAGCGAATTTTGAGATAATCGATAAAAACTGAAAAAGGACATCAGTAAAGTACTAGTACTCTTTGGCCGATTTTGATTAAAAACTTCGTGTCACGTCCCATGGGGGTGCCTAACTTAAATATTGAATTTCAACTTCCTAGCTCTTTTTGTTCTTGAGATATCTTGTTCACTTTTTTGGATTCAGGGGACCTCAAAACGTGTATATTCGTCAAAATCTCGACATCGAATTTTTGACATGAATACCAATACTTTCTCTCTCTCTATATATTAACATATATGAACCCTGTTATGCATTAGTGTGTCAAGCGCCGGCTACCGAATTTTGAGAAAATTTACATTTAACTTTTTTGTTTTCATTGGATTATATATAATTTTTTTTGTCAATTGTGCAAGTAACATTAAATATAAATTTTTTTTTGGACATATTTCATAAAAAATATTATTAATTATAGCATTTGAAACAATATTCCGTGCTTAACTCAATTTTTAATTTTTTTGGCGCTTGACACACTAACAGGGTCCATATAGAGGTAAGAGAAAGTAAAAACCCTGTGCGATCAATCACAACAGATTTGATTCAAAAGATTTATTTATTTTTTTCTTGTTTGTTTTTTCATTTAATTATAATCATTTAAAAGCAAAATGTTTGAGTGGTGCGTGTCGTGTCACGCCGTCATAAGGGCTTATCATTCATGTTAACATGTTCTCATTAAGATAATTCCCCCCCCCCCCCCCCCCGTCAACGCTTTGAACCTTTCCATTCTCGATTATAAAAACAAAAAAAATAAAAAAATCTTATCAAATGTCAATGCCTATGTAAATATTTTTTGACAAAACAAACAAATTGAAATTTAATTTAAAAATCTGGTGTGACTGGCGCACAGCACACAACATTCTCTTAACTTCGGTAATCGAAAGTTGTGTACTGTGCTTGTCTCACCAGATTTTTTGTGTCGACATGTATTTAGTTTCCGACAGTAGGGTACATTTGAATTCAGATGTAAAATTTATAAGTATGGGAAAATATTTATATTTTGTTACCATGGCAACCATTTCTCCTATCTTCCCTATGAAATACAAGAGTAAAGTGGTCTTCAGAAGATTTCAATCGCAAAACGAGAATATACATTTGAAAGAGCATCTAAAAAAATAATTGATTTTTGAATTTTAATCAAAATCGTTAGAGCAAATTTTGAGAAAATCGAAAAAAACTGAAAAAGTGCATCAGTAAAGTACTAGTACTTTTTGGTCGATTTTGTTCAAAAGCTTATTTTTCCGGTCCCGGGGGTGTTTAACTTATATATAGAATTTCAGCCTCATAGCTAAATTCCTTCATGCTTAAAATTGAACACACACACACACAGACACACCCACCCACACACAGACAGACCATGTCGCGAAAACCACTTTTTTGGATTCAGGGGACCTCAAAACGTGAAGATCCATCAAAATCTCGACATCGAATTTTTGACATGAATCCAATACTTCTCTCTATATATATATTACATATATACATAGGTAAGAGAAAGTAAAAACGAATCTCTTTTTACTTTCTCTTACCTATGTATATATGTAATATATATATAGAGAGAGAAAGTATTGGATTCATGTCAAAAATTCGATGTCGAGATTTTGATGGATCTTCACGTTTTGAGGTCCCCTGAATCCAAAAAAGTGGTTTTCGCGACATGGTCTGTCTGTGGGTGGGTGTGTGTGTGTGTGTGTGTGTGTTCAATTTTAAGCATGAAGGAATTTAGCTATGAGGCTGAAATTCTATATATAAGTTAAACACCCCCCGGGACCGGAAAAATAAGCTTTTAATCAAAATCGGCCAAAGAGTACTAGTACTTTACTGATGCACTTTTTCAGTTTTTTTCGATTTTCTCAAAATTTGCTCTAACGATTTTGATTAAAATTCAAAAATCAATTATTTTTTAGATGCTCTTTCAAATGTATATTCTCGTTTTGCCCTCAAAATTGTTTGAAGACCACTTTACTCTTGGGCTTCATAGGGAAGATACGAGAAATGGTTGCCATGGTATCAAAATATAAATATTTTCCCATACTTTTTTTTTTTTTTTTTTAAAAACATTCACACTTTTTCTCATTCACACTCACACTCACACACACATTCACACAGTCTTTTCGGCAACTCAGGCCATTTAAGACTTTAGACGATAACCGTTATTATATAAATATACATATAGGGGTCCAGGCATTCTTATTTAAGCCATTTGGTATCCAATTGGCTTAAATAAAATCATCGGACTGCCTGGGGTCCGAACCCGCGACGTTTGGTATACGAGGTTAGCACGCTAACCTCTACGCCATGCCCCGAGGGCTTTCCCATACTTATAAATTTTTCATCTGAATTCAAATATTCCCTACTGCCGGGAACTAAATACATGTCGACACAAAAAATCTGGTGTGACAAGCACAGTACACAACTTTCGATTACCGAAGGTAAGAGAAAGTTGTGTGCTGTGCGCCAGTCACACCAGATTTTTTTTTTTAATTTAATTTGCCAGATTCTTTTCAATTAAGATTTTGAGAAAATCAAGTCCAGTTAATGTAAACATTGCGTATTTTCATCTCGACTTGCTTATTAATTCTCTACCCTTTTACGGAAAGTATATTCTAATAATAAGAGCACAAGAGAGAGGTGGAAATGATTAGACAAACAAATGGTCAATGACCCGCCCATTCATTGTTCAGCAGCAGTGAGTGCATACAATGAATGGATGAATGCATTCTATGTCCTCTCAACGGATGGAATTCAAATCGATCAATTGGCCTCGATTCACCCATAAAAAAAAAAATGAGGAAAATTTATTTGACATATTTCAATCAGAACAATCATCAGGTGCTGGGGGTTCAGGAGCGACGTCTAAACGTACTTTAAAAAATAACTAGACTATTATAAGGAATTTTTCAATGCGGTTTTTTTTAAATGAATTAAATTCATAAGAGATTATTGGGACATCGAGCTATAATTTTGTTAATGACTTATTAAAAAATCTGGTGTGACTGGCGCACAGCACACAACTTTCTCTTACCTTCGGTAATCGAAAGTTGTGTACTGTGCTTGTCTCACCAGATTTTTTGTGTCGACATGTATTTAGTTCCCGACAGTACGGTACATTCGATTTTCAAGATAATTTATAAGTATGACAAAATATTTATATTTTGTTACCATGGCAACCATTTCTCCTATCTTTTCTATGGAGAACAAGAGTAAAGTGGTCTTCAGAAGATTTCAATCACAAAATGAGAATATACATTTTAAAGAGAATCTAAAAAATAATTGATTTTTGAATTTTAAAAAAAATCGTTGGAGCAAATTTTGAGAAAATCGAAAAAAACTGAAAAATTACATCAGTAAAGTACTAGTACTCTTTGGCCGATTTTGATTAAAAGCTTCGTGTCAGGTCCCATGGGGGTGCCTAACTTAAATATAAAATTTCAACCTCCTAACTCTTTTCGTTCTTGAGATATTTTGTTCACAGACACACAGACAGACACACACACAGACACACACACAGACAGACAGACCATGTCGCGAAAACCACTTTTTTGGATTCAGGGGACTTCAAAACGTGAAGATCCATCAAAATCTCGACATCGAATTTTTGACATGAATCCAATACTTTCTCTCTCTATATATATTAATATATATATAGAGGTAAGAGAAAGTAAAAATTATCGAAATTAATTTTTTTGTTATCAAGCAAATACAAAAAAACAATCTGTCCCAATAATCCCGCTAAATGCACCGGTACTGGAAGTGCTGACTCTAGAGTATCTTTCCATCACTAAAATGCAAACTATTCTGAAAATATTAGCCTTCAGATAACTCTTGCCGCGGCAACAGGTGTACATAATAATAAATAAATAATGTAATAGCAAGTGTTGTAATAAATAAATAAAAGTTGTAATCGCGAGATGTTTTAATATATAAATTAAATACTATACCCCCTTCCTTCATATCAAGGTTGGTCACATGAAAAAAAAAATTTTTTTTTTTTTTATTCACATGCGATAGATAGATGAGAAAAATTCCTTTCTCCCGGACCTCGCTCACATCATTATAACATGCATTTTTCAATCATTTGCAAATTTAATCAAGAATATAAATATATATAAAGGTCATATTATAAATTTTCGCAAAAAATCCTAAGACACTAGAATTTTTTTAAATTTCCAAATGGTAGCTAATAATATTTAATGCATTTGGTTGATTTTCATTGATCTTTTAACAATAAATACTTTATAAATGTTATTATACCATGGGGAACATAAACATTTGCACCCTGAGCCATTTGAAAGACGCCTACTGTTAGGCAGCCCAATTGACTCACCACTACATATGCACTGTCTGTGTGAATTTACCTGAGTTAGGGTTCTGAGGGTCTTTTAGGATAGACCATAAACCATCCCTTTGGACAATAAATAAATTTTAAATAAAGAATTTGCGAATTCCTCTTCTAGACACCGAAAAAAAACTTAAATTCAATTTTTAGCTTTTAATGTTTGCTTTTGTTTAATTCGAAGGGCCTACAGGGGTTGGAGAAAAACAAAAAAAAACTCAAAATGTGTGTACTTTTTTCAGTATCTCGCTTATATCTCTCAAACTAAGCATATTTTGTGCACTCCCCCATAATAAATTAGAAAGAGTATAAAATTTGGTTGATAAAACGAATTTTCAGACCAAATATTAACCGAGATTCGGCTGATCAAAGTTTCTTTTTTTCATTTCGAGATACTTTGGACTTTTTTCAGTTTTTCGCTTATATCTCGGAAACTAAACATATTTTGTGAATTTTAATACATAATAAAGTTGTAGAGCATTAAATTTGCTAAGATTGGGTTAATAAATCAAATATTTAGACCCAATATTAACCGAGATACGGCCGATTAAAGTTAGACCAAGTTCCTCGAAATGTAAAACAAATAGAAACTTTGATCGACCGTATCTCGGTTAATATTGGGTCGAAATACGCGTTTTAATAACGAAGTTTTAGCAAATTTAATGCTCTACAACTTTGTATTGTATTCTGGTGCACAAAATATGCTTAGTTTATGAGATAGAAAACAAAATAAAAAATGAAAAAGTTCTAAAATTTTGAGGTTTTTGCAACCCCCTCTCCCACTCCCCCCAAGTTAGTACAGGGTCCTCGAGGTCAAAAACTTTGGATAGATCCTAGAGTACCCCCAAATAACCTGTAAAAATTTCTACAAGCAAATGGTGGCTCAACACATTATTAATAAATAAATATTTTCTATATGTCCGGTGTTCATATTATTTTGTCTCATAGGCCTAGCGGGGGAGGGGGGGGTTCAAACCTCCCCCAATAGGACCCAAGCCATGACTAGATATTTAAGATATATAATACAAATTAAATTTCATATAGGGTAAGAGAAAGTAAAATATTGATAATTTACTCTAGCTAAAAAAAAAAATAAAAAAAAAAACGATTTATAAATACCCTAAAAAAAATATTTGAAAAAATTTTCTTAAAGAGAGTGTTGTGTGCTGTGCGATCAGTCACACCAGATTTTTTTCTTAATAAGAATATTTTAACGCCCGAGATATTATTGTAAGGTCTATAGATATCGGAGAAATTTTATTAAAAAATTGGGATAGTAGGCGTCTTTCAAATGGCTCAGGGTGCAAGTTTCGTTCAAAATTTGAAATAAGTTAATTTTTTTCCAAATAACAAGATGAAATTAAAAAAAAAGTTTAAATATTGAGATAAAAAAAAAGGCTACGCTATATTGCTGAAAAGAGGTGGTTTATGGTCTATCCTAAAAGACCCTCAGAACCCTACCTCAGGTAAATTCACACAGACACTGCATATGTAGTGGTGAGTCAATTGGGATGCCTAACAGTAGGCGTCTTTCAAATGGCTCAGGGTGCAAATGTTTATGTTCCCCATGGTATATTATGTATTTTTTATAAAAGCATAAAAATATATAAATATAGGCTAATACTATATCGGCTGTTAGACTAGCCTGCCATCTATTGCAAGAATGCTGAACTAATTTGACAGTTGAATTTTAAATAAATCATCTAAGCTTATTTTAAAAATTTCTTAATTAATATGTGATTAATAATAACAATAAATTTGTTTTTAAATTTAAAAAAAATTAAAGATTATTGAGACAGATTGTTTTTTTGTATTTGCTTGATAACAAAAAAAATTAGGTATTGGCTGTGTCTTCTACACAGCCGGTGGCTTTTTAACGTGACAACGTCTTTTGCTTGATTTCAAAAAATTTTTTTTTCTCTTACCTATATTGAAATATTAATATAAAGAGAGAAAGTATTGTTTTTTTTTTACTAGTAGTTTGTTTTCATAAATAAACATGTTCAAACATTTTCATTGAAACAATATATGACAGGTGTGGCTTTTTTTATCCATTAAGGGCGACATATGCTTAAAAAATGAGGTTTTTCGAGAAAAAAACCAATTTTGGAGTTAATTAATCGGGATTTTTTATTTATTCTATTAGAGGTTTTCTTTCTGCAACAAATGACATCCCATTTAGTCTGATCTGATTAGCCGTTCAGAATCTACAGGGGTTTAAACTTTCAAATTAGAATTTACCGCAGCGCGGTAAAATAAAATGGTAGGAAAAAAATAAATGGTGCAATCTTTAGCTGAAAACTCATTCTTTCTAACCGTATATTTCTCATAATTATACCTCTTAAGACAGAGGAGTTATTCAAGCCAATAAACTTTTTCGTGCAAGCCCCTCTAACATGCTACTATAGACACATGATTTGTAAGACGTTGTCACGTCAAAATTAATTTTTTAATAAGTCATTAAACAAATTATAGCTCGATGTTCCAATAATCTCTTATGAATTTAATTCATTTAAAAAAAAAACCGCATTGAAAAATTCCTTATAATAGTCTAATAGGAAGAATAAAATGAGCAAGCAGCTAATTATATTTCATTTTATTAAGAAACCAGGGCCGACGTTTCGGTCACGTATGGGACCATCCTCAGGGCTACAAATGAAGAAAAGAACATTTAACAGATAGATACAATCAATTACATAAATTTTTTTAAATGTCACTCACTCTCTGTCCATGGTATTGTAACAACATAATTTGAGGCATTGTCATGATTAAGCTACATGCAATTGTGTATGCCCAATATAACTTGGCGAGGATTATATGTATTTTCAGACATTAACCTGGGTAATTATAAACATAATAACAAAAGAAAAAGAAAAAAAAATTTTTTTTATGTAATTGATTGTATCTATCTGTTAAATGTTCTTTTCTTCATTTGTAGCCCTGAGGATGGTCCCATACGTGCCCGAAACGTCGGCCCTGGTTTCTTAATAAAATGAAATATAATTAGCTGCTTGCTCATTTTATTCTTCCTATTTGATTATCAACACACAGGTATATACCTCCTTCAAATATAATAGTCTACTTTTTTTTTTTTAAGTTCGTTTAAACGTCCCTCCTGAACCCCCTTAAGTAATTTCATATTAAATGTTTCTTAAATTAGAGTATCATTAAGGTAGATCAGAACATGTCTTTTTAAGAAGAAGCAAAGTGTTGTTCCACTATTTTTATAAAGTTGCAAGAAAATGTTATAGGTAGAGTGTCTAGATTTTTTTTTTTTTTAATTAAATTTATGCGTTTAAAAACACAGATAATGGATAGAAATTAGGCGCACACTAATCTTAATATTAAGTATTTATTATATCCCGAGTCTATAAAAGGTGGGAAACTTGTGAGTTTCGTGAGAGACCGACCGACCGACCCTTCGTCCTTTGGCCCTCTATTAAAAAAGAACGAAAGGGTCACGAAAAGTCAAGACTAATTGACACGCAAGAGAGGCGGAGATTTATGAAAAATAATAGGATCTAAAAAAAAAAAAAAAAAAAAAAAATGAAAAAGTCTCAAAGTACGTATTTAATCATCGATAGTAAAAAAAAAAAGGATTGCTGTAGCCGGGATGGGGGGGGGGGGGGGTGAAAGATTCATTCCGCCTCTCCAAAATCTGTATAATATATGGACCCTGTTATGCATTAGTGTGTCAAGTGCCAAAAAATTAAAAATTGAGTTAAGCACGGAATATTGTTTCGAATTCATAGTATTTTTTACTTTCTCTTACCTATGTATATATGTAATATATATACCGGGTGGGCCAATAGTGCGTGGACGGAAGATTGTGGGCTTATTAACAGACATTTTTAAAATTTGTTGATCGCACATAATGTGGGGCCTTTAGGGCTACAAATTAAAAATATTTTCGTTCCAATTGCACCTCATATACAGGGTGGTCCATATCAAAGTTATGTTTTTTTAAATGGAACGCCCTATATATTATTGCATATTTGGATTCTACGGCCAATTTTAGTATGAGTTTATGTCATGCAATGTATTCCAAACCAAACCGTTTAGCCGCAAATCGGGCTTTAGTGAAAAAACTGCTGTCTGGAAAAAATTGAATATCTCGCGAACCATAAAACTTTGGGGACTGTTCTTTTGTGAGGTTACTAACCATGAAATGTACTAATGTAGGCCAGACGGGTAATCCGGAATTATTCTTATGTTGGGAGAAATGGCCATGCCAATTTGGAAAATTTCAATCATGGATAACTTCATTTTTTCAAATGGAACATGCTACTTTTTTTATCCCATGGGACGTGAAATTTAATTATCTTTCAGATGATATAAGGTTGTCTATATCTATCTTTGGTAGTTATCTTTTTATTCCAAAATATCTGATAACGAAAAAAAAAAAAATATTTATTATAGACAAAATAATTGAAAAAAAATCCAAACGCAAAACAAAATTGTAATAAATGGAAAAAATATGCTAAATATTCGAAAATGTCTTTTAATTTCCCTTAAAATCATTTATTTGAACTTCTCAAAAAAGAAATTAGGGTTATGTTCAGGTTAGGAGGTGCGCCATCTTTTTGACAAATCATAACCCGAATTTTTCTTCTTTGAGAAGTTCAAATAAATGATTTTAAGGGAAATTTAAAGATATTTTCGAATATTTAGCATATTTTTTTCCATTTATTACAATTTTGTTTTGCGTTTGGATTTTTTTTCAATTATTTTGTCTATAATAAATATTTTTTTTTTTTCGTTATCAGATATTTTGGAATAAAAAGATAACTACCAAAGATAGATATAGACAACCTTATATCATCTGAAAGATAATTAAATTTCACGTCCCATGGCATAAAAAAAGTAGCATGTTCCATTTGAAAAAATGAAGTTATCCATGATTGAAATTTTCCAAATTGGCATGGCCATTTCTCCCAACACAAGAATAATTCCGGATTACCCGTCTGGTCTACATTAGTACATTTCATGGTTAGTAGCCTCACAAAAGAACAGTCCCCGAAGTTTTATGGTTCGCGAGATATTCAATTTTTTCCAGACAGCAGTTTTTTTCACTAAAGCCCGATTTGCGGCTAAACGGTTTGGTTTGGAATACATTGCATGACATAAACTCATACTAAAATTGGCCGTAGAATCCAAATATGCAATAATATATAGGGCGTTCCATTTAAAAAACATAACTTTGATATGGACCACCCTGTATATGAGGTGCAATTGGAACGAAAATATTTTTAATTTGTAGCCCTAAAGGCCCCACATTATGTGCGATCAACAAATTTTAAAAATGTCTGTTAATAAGCCCACAATCTTCCGTCCACGCACTATTGGCCCACCCGGTATAGAGAGAAAGTATTGGATTCATGTCAAAAATTCGATGTCGAGATTTTGATGGATCTTCACGTTTTGAGGTCCCCTGAATCCAAAAAAGTGGTTTTCGCGACATGGTCTGTCTGTGGGTGGGTGGGTGGGTGGGTGTGTGTGTGTGTGTGTGTGTGTGTGTGTGTTCAATTTTAAGCATGAAGGAATTGAGCTACGAGGTTGAAATTTTATATTTAAGTTAAACACTCCCCGGGACCGGAAAAATAAGCTTTTAATCAAAATCGGCCAAAGAGTACTAGTACTTTATTGATGTACTTTTTCAGTTTTTTTCGATTTTCTCAAAATTTGCTCCAACGATTTTTTTTAAAATTCAAAAATCAATTATTTTTTAGATGCTCTTTAAAATGTATATTCTCATTTTGCGATTGAAATCTTCTGAAGACCACTTTACTCTTGTGTTTCATAGGAAAGATAGGAGAAATGGTTGCCATGGTAACAAAATATAAATATTTTCCCCTACTTATAAATTTTTTTACATCTTGAATTCAATTGTACTCTACTGTCGGAAACTAAATACATGTCGACACGAAAAATCTGGTGTGACAAGCACAGTGCACAACTTTCGATTACCGAAGGTAAGAGAAAGTTGTGTGCTGTGCGCCAGTCACACCAGATTTTTATTAAATATGTCCTAAAAAAATTTATATTTAATGTTACTTGCACAATTGACAAAAAAAATTATAAATAATCAATCCAATCAAGACAAAAAGCTTTAAGTTAATTTTCGCAAAACTCGGTAGCTGGCGCTTGACACACTAATGCGTAACAGGGTCCATATAATAGTGGAGTGTCTGTTTTATTTTTCGGCATCTAAGGCCATTTAGACCCCATTCCTATTTATTTCAAATGATTTGTAGGCAATTCAAATGAAATAAATTTTTCTCGCTTGGAACGGGAAGCGAACCCGGGACCCCGGAGCGAGAAGCTAATGTCTTCTCTCTGAGACGGTCAAAGTCAATTAATAAAATTAATTAAAATAATTAAATCTCTCAAATTAAAAATAATAAAAATTGTTATATAATTAAAATTTTTATTTATTTTTTCCTTGAGGGGGCTCGCTGGTGTAGTGAGCTAGGGTGTCAGCCTCTGAAAAGAGAATCCCTGTTCAAATCCTTGGCATGCGGGATTTTTCATTAAATAAAAATATTTATTTAATGTAAACAAATCCTCAAGCAGGCAATGGATTGGAATATGGGATCCCAACACAATAGCCCCCAGGCAACTCTACGAGGAGAGGGAGTTGCTGTGACATCCCGTCGTGGAAGGGACGTAAAGAAGGTTCCCTCTCAGTGATGCATTCTTCGGAGTCGGTGCTGAGGGAGTCCCTCCTCAACTAGGACATCCTCCCTAGCATAGAAGAGGTTGGATATAAGGAGCCGGTTGGAACCAGAGATAAGGATTAGTTCACTAGCTAGAGAAGAAAGCAGGAGGAGGAGTTAGAGATAGCAAATGATGCAATTTCACGTGGTGCCGGTAGATAGCTACGCCCCGAGGCCGGTTGGGTTTGAGGTGTGTGTCTTCGTGCACGAAAGCACCTCGGATAAACAAACCAGGATGGATAAAGACTCGGTTCACGCTTTTTGCCAAGAGGCGATGGCCAATAATCAAATCCGCCGGGAAAATCAAGTCACTAATTTGACTAATTAGTCCTTTTGTTTAAAAAATAATTAATTTTTATAATCAAGTATTGTTGTCATTGTTTGAGTAAAATAAACAAACCCTTCCCGGACACGCATCTCTTATTTTAATTATAAGGAATATTATTTAAGTTTATAGTAAATTCCCATATTACTATTTTTCCAGTTTTCGTTTGAATCACTCACACCAGAGTTTTTTTTTTTAATCCCTCTTTGGTTGCCCCCGAAAGTAAAAAAATAATGAGTTTATTTATTCAGACGAATTGACTCCTTTCCATTAAAATACGTAATAACAATTTATTGAGGAAGTAGAGTAAGATTGGCGTCAAGCGCGTTGCTTTAATTGCCAGTCAAGTTTTTTTTTCTCCATTCTTTCTGCCGTAAAATTTTATATTTCCTTCCGGATATACATGTGAAATAGTAGGCGTGTTATAAATGTTATGTGTGGTGATTAAAAACAAATAAATGTCATTCAATCTGTACTTACAGTTATTATTAAAAAAAAAAAAAAAAAAAAATACTTTGAGGCCGCTTACCTGAAACAAAAAAAAAATAAATATTAATATTTATGTTAGCGAGGTAAATAGCTGAATCTATATGTAGTAGAAAAAATCTGGTGTGACTGGCGCACAGCACACAACTTTCTCTTATAAGGAATTTTTCAATTTTTTAAATGAATTAAATTCATAAGAGATTATTGGGACATCGAGCTATAATTTGTTTAATGACTTATTAAAAAATTATCGTAATTAATTTTTTTGTTATCAAGCAAATACAAAAAAACAATCTGTCCCAATAATCTTTAATTTTTTTTAAATTAAAAAATGAATTTATTGTTATTATTAATCACATATTAATTAAGAAATTTTTAAAATAAGCTTAGATGATTTATTTAAAAATCAAATGTCAAATTAGTTCAGCATTCTTGCAATAGATGGCAGGCTAGTCTAACAGCTGATGCCCTAATAGCGTATATCTGGCCTATATTTTAATTCTTTTATAAAAGATACATAATATCGAAAAGAAAAAACCAGAAGCCTGGGTAAAGATTTGCTGGGAAGAAATAAAAAGAGGAGTGAAAAATGGAAGAGGGACGGAATGGGGAAACGCAATGAAGGAAAGGATGGAGGGATTAGGGAGGAGCTGGAGAAGTGTGGTGGACCAGGAGGACCGTCAAAAGATGATCTCAATAATGGAGGAAATGCTGAGAACGGACCTTGAACAAATTGTCCAAAACGACTGGGCAAAGGTGGACAGAGAAATGAAAGAATGGTGGAAAGGACTGACGGAAGAAATAGACGATGGGATGATAGAATTAATAAGAAGAATAGAGAGAACAAGAGAAGAGGAGGAAGAAGAAAGAAGAATCCAAGAAGGATGAAACCAAAAACCCAAAAATCTGGTGTGACTGGCGCACAGCACACAACTTTCTCTTACCTTCGGTAATCGAAAGTTGTGTTCTGTGCTTGTCACACCAGATTTTTCGTGTCGAGATAGATTTAGTTCCCGACATTACGGAATTCAAGATGTAAAATTTATAAGTATGGGAAAATATTTATATGTTGTTACCATGGCAACCATTTCTCCTATCTTCCCTATGAAATACAAGAGTAAAGTGGTCTTCAGAAGATTTCAATCACAAAATGAGAATATACATTTTAAAGAGAATCTAAAAATTAATTGATTTATGAATTTTAAAAAAATCGTTGGAGCGAATTTTGAGAAAATCGAAAAAAACTGAAAAAGTGCATCAGTAAAGTATTAGTACTCTTTGGTCGATTTTGTTCAAAAGCTTCGTGTCACGTCCCATGGGGGTGCCTAACTTAAATATAAAATTTCAACCTTCTAGCTCTTTTCGTTCTTGAGATATTTTGTTCACACACACACACAGACACACACAGATAGACAGACCATGTCGCGAAAACCACTTTTTTGGATTCAGGGGACCTCAAAACGTGAAGATCCATCAAAATCTCGACATCGAATTTTTGACATGAATCCAATACTTTCTCTCTATATATAAATTAACATATATACATAGGTAAGAGAAAGTAAAAAAAAATATGGTGTCTGGTTATTTGCATAATATAATGACAAAACAGCCGAGTCCGCCGTCCCTTTGAACAGTGGCGGGTTGAAAGCTTAACCTTTCTAATTATTTTAGCTAGCATCTTCTTCATCTTAAATTAGATATTTCAAGCCTGAGAGGGTTGGCAAACTCCCTCTGCCTGTAAGCACCCTCAAGGGATTGGCAACCATTAGACACCCTCGTCTCGTTTCCTCTTCTCTCTCCCGACATCTTGCTGAAATTTAAATAAAGAATGAAATTGTCTTTTTAATAATAATATATTTTAGAAAAGTAAAATGATTGAATATTCGATGAGATCGTGTCTAGAAATTTAAATTTTATGACATTTACTTATAAATTAAATTTTTCATCATGTCTGTCTGTTGTTTCGTTGACAACTCTCTCATATTATCTACTTTCTCTGTATTAATTCTGAATAAATAAATAATTAAATTTATTTAAAAAAATCATTATTTTTATAATTGCCTGTTTTTAAGGGGGTTCAGGAGCGACGTCTAAACGTACTTTTTTTTTTTTTTTTTTTTTTTTAAAACATTCACACTTTTTTCTCATTCACACTCACACACACATTCACACAGTCTTTTCGGCAACTCAGGCCATTTAAGACTTTAGACGATAACCGTTGTAATTGATATATATATTCGGAGTTCAGGCATTTCTATTTAAGCCATCTGGTATCCAAATGGCTTAAATAAAATCATCATCGGACTGCCTGGGTCCGAACCCGCGACGTTTGGTATAGGAGGTAGGCACGCTACCTACTACGCCAAGCTCGGGGGCATCTAAACGTACTTAAAAAAAAAAAAAAACTAGACTATTATAAGGAATTTTTCAATTATTGGGACATCGAGCTATAATTGTTTTAATGTCTTATTAAAAAATTATCGTAATTAATTTTTTTGTTATCAAGCAAATACAAAAAACCCATAATCTTTATTTTTTTTAAATTTAAAAATGAATTTATTGTTATTATTAATCACATATTAATTAAGAAATTTTTAAAATAAGCTTAGATGATTTATTTAAAAACCAACTGTCAAATTAGTTCAGCATTCTTACAATAGATGGCAGGCTAGTCTAACAGTTGATCCACGTTTGGCCTATATTTATATATTTTTATGCTTTTATAAAAGATACATAATATATAATAACATTTATAAAGTATTTATTGTTAAAAGATCAATGAACAACAAATGCATTAAATATTATTAGCTACCATTCTGACATCTCTTGGCAAATTTTTGAATTACTTGATATTTGGGCATACTTTTAATGACACACAACGCCATCTTAGCGGGAAAAACATGCGTAACACCTTCGTTCTCGTAGCCCCTTAAGAGAGATATGAAATAGGATGTTCTGAGGCTGAATCCTGCCCTCAAAGGGTCTTTCATTTAATTAGCCTCTACCCTTTGTGGCTGCCGAGGGTTCACAATTCACTATAGGCCCCTTTAAAATTAAAAAAAATATTTATATACTCGGCAGAGCATCAAGGAAGGCACCGACTGCATTGCTTACACATTCACAATATTATCACTTTCTTATACCTATATATGAGAGAAAGTATTGGATTCATGTCATATATTCGACGACGAGATTTTGATGGAAATACACGTTTTGAGGCCCCCTGAGTCCAAAAAATGTTTTTTGCAAAATTGCCTGTCTTTGAACAAAATATCTCAACAACGAAAAGAGCTACGAAGTTGAAATTTTATATTTAAGTTAGGCGCCCCCCTGGTACGTGACACGAAGCTTTTGAACAAAATCGGCCAAAGAGTACTAGTACTTTACTGATGTAGTTTTTCAGTTTTTTTTTTTCGATTTTCTAAAAATTCGCTCTAACTTTTTTGATTAAAATTAATAAATCACTTACTTTTTGAGATGCTCTTTAAAATGTATATTTTCATTTTGCCCTTGAACTATTTTGGAACACACTTTACTCTAGCATTTTTCAATTATTTACACACTAGAGAAGCGCCATTTTAAATTTCATTAAAATCGAGTGGTAAATTTAGGGAAATTTTACTTATAAATATTATTACATCTGGAATTTTGATATATCGGCGGAAACTAAATATATATATCTAGACAAAAAAAATCTGGTGTGACAAGCACAGCGCACAACTTTTAATTGCCGGAAGTAAGTGCTGTGCGACCAGTCACACCAGATCTTTTTGAAATGGCATTAGCAATAATATTACATCTAATTTGGGATTAAATGCTGAAAAGTAGAGACAGGGTATACCTTTTACTTTTATTTGAAAATGTCTCTCTTTCTCCTTTTTTTTTTTTTTCAACTCTCAACTGAGTAACTTGTTTCTTTTTTGTGCGATCTACTTTACAATGAAAGTAATCTAACAGGTACAATAACTCAATTAGAAAAAGAAAAAAGTATTTCTCTTCTATATACCCGTAAGCTGATGTATATGAATAGAACATGCTAATAGAGAAATCATTCGTAGGGAAAATAAAAAAATAAAACGATATTAGCCTAACGAAATTTTTAAAATAAAAACGTGCAAAACTTTCCTGATTTTCTTAAACGAATAAATTTGCTCTGCAATTTGGTGAAAAAAACGACTGGAACATCATAGCTGGCAAATAATTTAGTGACTAAACATGAAAATACATTCATTTAATTCGGATTCCTTTAATTTTCAATATGTATTAAGCGGTATTAATAATTATTTTTACCTGTCGAAATGAAAAAGTGAGGTTAGTGTAAATGTCAATTAGTTTATTCCCTGGTTGGCCAGTTAACCACAAGGGTGTATTATTGTATGTTGTTTATAATTTCACACATGTCATATAATTTGTTCCTAATTTCACTTATATTAGTATTTATAGTATAAATTATAACATAACCTCACTTCTCAATTCGTCTGATGAATATCTACAATATATTAATAATAATAATACGTATTGAAAATTAAAGAATTCACAATTAAATATATGCATTTTTATGTTCAGCTGTCTCTCAGGATGATATAGACACTAAATTAATTCAAAATGACAAATTAAAAGGCCCGTTAAGTGATAGCAAGAATGTCAGTAATATTTATTTCCCAGCATTCCATTGACAAAATCTTTTAAAACCTATAATGAAGACATTTGAGAATTTATTCCTCTAACAGAGTGGACAGTTTTTATCAAAAATGATGATTTGCTAGACCCTATGCCAATGACAGTTTACTTTCTTTTTATTTCCCCCTTAGATAATAAATTTGTCCCTCTAATCCGAGCCAGGGTCGGATGCTGAGGGGCTGTACTTAACTTGCCGTGTGCTCTAACTTTAATAATGGGGTGTCTGCCAAAAAAAAGAGCTGCTCCAAAGTGAGCGTGGGAGAGCAAAAGAGAATTGAAGGGGAGCTGGAATGTCTGCTGAGGCTGCCATCAACCAACCAACTCTCTTTATACTGTAATAATCTTATTTACTAAACAAGGCCAGTGAAAATAAAAGTTTGCCTATTCAATGCAATGAAGCTAGCGACATATACCATATCATCCCCATGTCTTGCTAACTTCATTGCAAATAAAATGCTACTCCCCTAAAAAAAAAAAAAAAAAAAAAAAAAAAACAGGATAGAAGCTAATATTTAATATTTTGTAATGTTTTAAATCATTCACGATTTTGTTTTCTTTTTTATTTAGTGAATAATATAATCAAAATGATAATAAAATAATTCAAAAACTAAATATGGTAACCTAACCTATAACTGTCATTTTATTTGTGAGTACATTTATTATTTTCTTTAATTAATTAATATCAGATAATTAAATTCAGTGCTTTTATTTTTTTAGGTTTCAGATAAGGAACTAAACATATGGAAAATTAATTTTAGATTTAGATATACGTATATGGCTCGAAAAGGGGAATCTGTCTGCTGATGCAAAATCCATTATTATATGAATCCTCAAGATTAAAAAAAAAATCGCCTAGCTCTTTTCGTTCTTGAGATATTTTGGGCTATTTCCATCAAAATCTCAACATCGAATTTTTGACATGAATCCAATGGGTCGTTTTGATAACTTACCTACCCCAACATTAAAATAGCCTAAATACTGGTGTTTGTCCTTCAGCTATTTTAATGCTGAAGGACAAAAACCATGTATTTCCCCATAGGGAGGCTATTTTAATGTTGGGGTAGGTAAGTTATCAAAACGACCCATACTTTCTCTCTCTCTATATATAAATATATTGCATACATAGGTAAGAGAAAGTAAAAACAAATTTTGGATTGTGGAAATAAATACGTCATGTATTTCTAAATATTAAATTGAAATGATGATGTTTTTTTTTGTTGTTGTTAAATAGTTTCAATTAAAATGTAATTAATTTTTCAATTGTTATTAACGGGTGGAAATTTCGCCAAAGAGCGCCATGTCATGTAATAGTTGTTTAATAATAATAGCGTGAATTTTTGTCATGAAAGAATAATAATTATATTTTAATTAAAAAATAATAGCAATAAATAAGCCTTTAAAAATAATGTGTTAAAAATAACGTAAAAAAAATCACTTCTGATGATGACGATGGTGATGTTTTAGGTAGCTATATTATTGCCATAAATAATGCAAAATTATGGTCAGTAAAAAAAAAAGAAAATTTATTTATATAACAATTTTCATTATTTTTCATTTGAGAGATTTAATTATTTCATCATTATAATTAATTAGCTTTAATTTTTCATAAGGGGAGATAGAACAATGGAAGAATTATAGATTTGTGAACCCCTGATAAGGGGGTTCCCTACCCCTAATTTGACATAATTGTAGCCTGAAACCACTCGCGGAAAATTCTCTATCCATTAAGGGGCCCTCTATCCATTAAGGGGCCTCGGGAGCGAAGGTGTTACGCATGTTTTCCCCGCTAAGATGGCGTTGTGTGTCATAAAAAGCATGCCCAAAAAAATCAAGTAATTCAAAAATTTACCAAGAGATGTCAGAATGGTAGCTAATAATATTTAATGCATTTGGTTGATTTTCATTGATCTTTTAACAATAAATGTTATTATATATTATGTATCTTTTATAAAAGCATAAAAATATATAAATATAGGCTAATAGGTGATCAGCTGTTAGACTAGCCTGCCATCTATTGCAAGAATGCTGAACTAATTTGACAGTTGAATTTTAAATAAATCATCTAAGCTTATTTTAAAAATTTCTTGATTAATATGTGATTAATAATAACAATAAATTCATTTTTAAATTAAAGATTATTGAGACAGATTGTTTTTTTGTATTTGCTTGAAAACAAAAAAATTAATTACGATAATTTTCATGTCATTAAACAAATTATAGCTCGATGTCCCAATAATCTCTTATGAATTTAATTCATTTAAAAAAAAAACCGCATTGAAAAATTCCTTATAATAGTCTAGTTTTTTTTTTTTTTTTGGTACATTTAGACTTCGCTCCTGAACCCCCTTAAACTCTCACAATTATAATTCTATAATTAATCATATATATTAAATTTCAATTTTTGTATTTTTTTTTCCATTTATATGAGAAGTTACTTTTATGTAGAACTCGCTTTGTTGTAAACAAGTCAACCCTGTTTGGACAAGTTGATCTAAGAAACAAAGGATTAAGGAGGCTAATCTTAAAATTAAATTTCTTTTTAAACGTTCTTTAAACTGCCGAGAAATTAAATGATAATCACAATTATTATTATTCACATAATTATTTTATTTAACTTTTCACTTTTTTATAGTCCTTTTTACAATGAGAAAGTAAAAAAAAAAAAAAAAAAACTTTTATTTATTTTAATTTACTTTTTCTTTAAAATGTTCACGTCCTGTGCAAGTAAAAAAGTGAATTTGTCTCAACAGCATATGCTAGCACACACACACACAATAGAGTAAGATAAGTTGCCTATCGTACAGGCGGAAAAGAAGAATCACATGGAATGCTCTTTTTGATATGAGGATGTAGCATAAGGGCAGCCAAGGCGAAAAAACAAAATAAAAATCTATTTTTTGTCGACGTTTCGAGTGCCGATCACACTCTTCATCAGGACAAAAATGATGTCAAGTTGTCAGGTTATTTGACATGGCAGTGTAGCAACGTTTTAACCAATTTATATTTTTTTCTTGAAGACTCTCTTTACTGTTTCGAAGACGACTTCGATACCAAATGGCTTAAATAAGAATGCCTGGACCCCCAATATGTATATTAATCAATAACGGATATCATAAAAGTCTTATATGGCCTGAGTTGCCGAAAAGACTGTGTGAATGAAAAAAAGTGTGAGAGTGTTAAAAAAAATAAAATAAAATTTATTTAAGGTTCAGGAAATCTCCAATAAGCAACGCAGCTAGTTGTTTTTTCAATTTTTATTTAAATGTAAAGTGCCAGGGCCAACGTTTCGGTCGCATATAGGACCATCTTCATTCACTCACTCTCAATCCATAATAACTAGGGCTCGGATTTCGCCCTATTTGCCTTTTTTTAATTTATGGCTTAAAATGTAGGCCAATATGATATGTATACGTTTCATGAAATTGTAAATAAAATAAGAGGCATTTGTTAGTGCCTATAATGCCTATTTTGGCCGATTTCAGGTTTTAGTGCCTATTTCATCTATAAATGCCTTTTTTAGTGCCTATTGTAAGTTCAAATAGCCAATTTCAATTTTTTACGAGCTAAATTTAAAATTTTTTTTAATTATCAAGAAAATATTTCAAGGGGGGGGGGGTAAAGGAGGTAATTCCCCCCTCCCCCGAGAAATACTTTTTTTCGAAAAAAAAAAAAAATTATTTTTAATGTAAAATTTTAAAAATTAGTACTTAAAAATTTGATTTGTATTTATATTCTGGCAAACAAGTACAGAATGCGCCTTTAAATTACCGAAATTAAGAAAAAAATTGTGTGCTGTGGGACCAGTCACGCCAGGTTACCAAAAATAAGACATCAATTTTTAAAAATTTTTTATATTATTTCTAAAATAATGCCTTTTAAGTGCCTTTTTTACAATAAATGCCCTTTTAAGTGCCTATTTTAATAATTTTGAGTGCTTAGTTGCCTGCCTATTTTAAAGATTTTTAGTGCCTATAAATCCGAGCCCTAATAATAACACACTGTATCTAATAATTTGATCATTGAATTTATTGCATTATTAATAATTTCTTTGGCCAATATGACCAAGAGGAATAATACATTGACAATGGCTTGGCCCTGATGGTGGTTCTATATGCGACCGAAACGTTAGCCCTGGCACTTTACATTTAAATAAAAATTGAAAAAAACGACTAGCTGCGTTGCTCATTGGAGATTTCCTGAACCTTAAATAAATCGTATTATCAGCTATACCAGGTACACCGCAATTAAATCTAAAAAAAATTTACATTTTTTGCTTTAATTTTGTATTCGTATTGTTATGGCTTTACTTTTGTATTGTGTTTCTATCATTTTGATTTTGTATTCTTTGTATTGTTTTGATGTTGCCCAATTACGCTGGCATAAGAGGCCGAATAAAAAAAAAAAAAAAAAAAATTACATCTTGTCTTTAATTTTAATATATCGGCGGAAACTAAATATATCTCGACACAACTGGTGTGACAAGCACAGAACACAACTTTCGATTACCGGAGGTTGTGTACTGTCCGACCATATCTTTTTCAAACAAACTGACATAACTTAATCTTTGACATATTTTCTCAGAATATTACGCAGTAATAAATAAAAAAAAAAATCTTTTTTTTTCCCACCGTTAATATACGCGATTCTTTCGTATTCGAGTCATTCATTCATTCATTTGAAATGATTTTTTTTTTTTTTTTATTAGCTATTTCTCTTTCTTTCTCACGAGAGTTGATTGCAACAAACCTTTCTTCTTTCCCAGTATATATTTGTTATGCACTTCTCTAATTGAATTAGCCAACGCGGTTAATTAATTAACGCTGCGGGTAGATATTAATATATCAATGCGATTAATTGCTTTATCGCCTTCAATTACGTGATTCCGTTGAATAAATAGCGATTGAATTTTATCAAAGAGATTTCCGTTTATTGTAATTAAAGGGGAGTAGGCGTGGCTAAACGTACGGATTCTTATGCAATTTCATTTTTTATTTCCCCCGGAAAACCAATTTTCTATCCGAATCATGCCCTCTTGGAACAAAAAATTTATTTTTAATGTAAATTTTTAAAGATGATGGAGAAAATGGCTGTTTAATAAGGATAGCGAATAGCGGTCAGGAAAAATCAAATCAGACAAAAAATTAAATCAATTTTTATCAGATTTATTTGATCGTCGACGTTTCGGACGCCAGTCGCGCCCTTCCTCAGGACCTATGATCGATACATGTACAATTATTATAAATTAACAGCAAAGACAATCATTTTTCTTCTCCCTCATTTTCCCTCTATACTAACAATCAATCGTCAATCAAATACAGATGGAGGAGGTATTTCTAGCGAAAACTGAAATCGTGTATGAAACAAAATTTCAATATGCGATTTGATTTTTCTTGGCTGCTATTCGCTATCCTTGTAAAATTTTAAAAATTAATACTTAAAAATTTGATTTCTTTTTATATTCTGGCAAACAGCGCCTTTAAAATACTGAAATTTTTTTAATAACTTATTAAAAAAATATGCAAATTAATTTTTTTTTTGTAATCCAGCAAATACAGAAAAACAAACTGTTACAATAATTTAAAATTTGGAGGGAAAGTGGTGAAGATTTTCCGTAAAACATATTTACTTAATAATTTAAAAGCCTATTAGACTTGTGAAGCAAAGGTGCTATGCCAACTTACTAAGAAAAGAGCAAGTAATCTTAACAAGATTGAGAATTGGTCATACAAGGCTGACACATTCGTATTTCTTCATAGGAGGAAACATGCCTGTTTGTGACTTCTGCCAATGCGTATTGAACATTGAACATATTCTTGTTCAATGTCCAATGTATCAAGGGGCTAGGGATGAATATCCTTTAGCTGATAATGTCAAAGGGATTCTAACGAGTAATCGGTATGAAAATTTATTTAACTTTCTTAAAAAAATTAATATATACAATGAAATTAAAAAAAAAAAAAAGGAACAAAGAGAAAAGGAAGAATATTTGAAGAAATGAATAGAGAAGAGGAAGGAATGAAAAAAAAAAGAAGTAAAGAAGAAAAGAAGAAAGAAAAGATGAAAAGAAGAATGAAAAGAAGAAAAGAAGAAAGAAGAAAGGAAAGAAGAAAAGAAGATAAGGAGAAAAGAATAGGAGAAGAAAAGAATTGCGATCTGAAATTTATATTATAATTAAGTTATTAAAAAGAAAAAGATGTATGAGGCATTAAAAGCCTGTGGTGCTGGATGCCCTAAACTAATAAATAAATAAATAAATAAAAGCCTACGGGCTTGGTCTAGTTGGTAGCGTGCCTACCTTCTAAACCGAACGACTCGGGTTCGAAACCCCCATTCCGATGATTTTTAATTTGGTCATTTGGATACCAAATGGTGTAAATAGAAATATCTGGACCCCCAATAGATATTATAAATAATAACAGTTATCGTTAAAGTCTTAAATCGCCTAAGTTGCCGAAAAGAAAAATTTAAAGTAAATTTTGATGATTTATTTAAAAAATTATATGTCAAATAGTTCAGAATTCCCGCAATAGATGGCAGGCTAGTCTAACAGCCGATCCCCTAATAGCCTATATTTATGCTTTTATAAAAGATACATAATATATAATAACATTTATAAAGTATTTATTGTTAAAAGATCAATGAAAATGCATTAAATATTATTAGCTACCATTCTGACATCTCTTGGCAAATTTTTGAATTACTTGATTTTTTGGGCATACTTTTAATGACACACAACGCCATCTTAGCGGGAAAAACATGCGTAACACATTCGCTTCTGCCCCGCTTTGAATTCGATGTCGAGATTTTGATGTTAAAAAAAAAAAAATAAGGATTTGTTTAATCTACGTGTATTTCTAGAGAAAGGAAAGTCTTTCTTCGCCACTCATTTAGGAGGTTGTAATTTATTTTCTGTTGTTGTGTGGATTATAAATGTCGGTCAGAGAATAGACAACACACACACACACACACACACACATCCTTATTGAATTGAACGCCATCTCTCTTTCTCACTATACATGACAAGTTACAACAAAAGCACTTAAATCGCTAAATAAAACACTGTTAGGATAATTACTAAGCATGAACTTTAACAATTTTCTCTCAAGCTTTTTTTTTTTTTTTTAAAGTGAAACTTTATTTTGATCGACACAAATTTTTTCGTTTCTCTATCAGCATGTCGCGTTACAAGCCGTGACGTCAAAGTTCGTGACGCTACAAGTTATGACGTCACAAGCAATGACGACAAAAATAGAAAAGTTGAAATTTAATATATATGACGAATTATAAAAAAATAATTGCGAGATTTAATTATTCAATTTTTAAATTGATAAAATATAATTTTTAAAATACGTAATTTAAAATGATTCAAATACTAAATAAATATTTTTCTTTTTTTTTTACGCCAATTGATTTCCCATTATCATTACCATTTTCTAATTATTAAATTAAGATTAAAAACGCAATTTCAATTCCCTTAATTGAATAATTTTCTGAACATTTTCAGTTAAAAGCCTACGATCCGAAAAAAGTTTCACTTGCATCGTGGTTTCATAAAACCACACAATGTTTTTTTTTTTTTTTAAACAAACACTTTCCAATACAAATATGTAAAATTAAATTAAATTGGACTAATAAACAATTTCGATAACCTTCTTCATGGACTTTAATTAGAAAAAAAAATATGGTGTCTGGTTATTTGCATAATATAATGACAACACAGCATCCCTAATTCCTGAAGAAGGGGGCTCGAAACATCATTCATCACTCAGTCCCAACGGGCTCGAAGCCTCAGGCGGGATCTGTTTAAACTTATTATTATGTGATTATCTAGTTCATCATCATTTTCCACCTTTTACCGATATTCTTTTCTAGGCTTCGAAACAAGAACTTGTTGCTTGCTTCCTCAACTTGTAATTTTCTGCCGTTAACTTTTTTCGTTATTTTGACTATTTTCATTTCACCTTGAAATTTCAAAACATTATTCAAATTAAACAAATTTATTTTTTGTTTGTTAAGTTAATTAAAATGACATTTCGAATCACTTTAATATTAAATAGTGCGAAATGCAAAAATATTTCGATGAAGATAGAAACGTTTAAGAGGGTACGGGAGCGAAGGTGTTACGCATGTTTTCCCGATAAGATGGCGTTGTGTGTCATAAAAAGTATGCCCAAAAAATCTAGTAATTCAAAAATTTGCCAAGAGATGTCAGAATGGTAGCTAATAATATTTAATGCATTTGGTTGATTTTCATTGATCTTTTAACAATAAATACTTTATAAATGTTATTATATATTATGTATCTTTTATAAAAGCATAAAAATATATAAATATAGACCAAAAGTGGATCAGCTGTTAGACTAGCCTGCCATCTATTGCAAGAATGCTGAACTAATTTGACAGTTGGTTTTTAAATAAATCATCTAAGCTTATTTTAAAATTTTCTTAATTAATATGTGATTAATAATAACAATAAATTCATTTTTAAATTTAAAAAAGATTATTGGGACTGATTGTTTTTTTGTATTTGCTTGATAACAAAAAAATTAATTACGATAATTTTTTAATAAGCCATTAAACAAATTATAGCTCGATGTCCCAATAATCTCTTATGAATTTAATTCATTTAAAAAAAAACCGCATTGAAAAATTCCTTATAATAGTCAAGTTTTTTTTTTAAGTACGTTTAGACGTCGCTCCTGCATTTGTGTTGCCTACCTGACAATTGACTAAAACTTTTACTACTATTAAATAGGAAATAAAGGAAATTAGGTTGAGGTCGATGAATAAATGCAATGCATTTCTCTCTCTATGCAAGGCTCATGTTTATTATTATATCCCCGTCCATTAAAAGCACGAGTTGCTCGCTTGTCGATCTCTTTATATGGGCAATATCTGAGTGAATGTGATGATCCCTTTTTTTTTTTTTTTAGACTTGTTCATTCATTCATAACGGGATTTGCCGCAACCGAGTTGCTATTTATTCCCTCCTCTTCAGAGAGTCTTCAAACATGCAGGGTATATTCGTCATTATTGTTCTTGTACATAGACAATCCAATTTTGAATCAATTAACTTTTTTTACTTTCTCTCACTTCTATATATGTTAATAAATAGAGAAAAAGTATTGTATTCATGTCAAAAATTCAATGTCAAGATTTTGATGAATATACACGTTTTGAGGTCCCCTGAGTCCAAAAAAGTGGTTTTCGCGACATGCTCTGTGTGTGTTCAATTTTAAGCATGAAGGAATTGAGCTAGGAGGTTGACATTTTATATTTAAATATTTTTCAAGATCTATTTATTTAAATAAGATAATAGTATTCAAAATACCTCGATTCGGACGTAACAAGTCATAGATATATTTAACAAGACTGTGAGAGTTTTTTTATTGGTGAGGCCAAACATCCCATGGCCCCCGGAAATAGAACCCAGGATCTCCACCTTTCCCGGACATAGGCGTGCTGTCCATTGCACCAGGCCTCCGCACCAATAAAACTGCACGCCTATTCCCCGGAAAGGTGGAGATCCTGGGTTCTATTCCCGGGGACCATGGGATGTTTGGCCTCACCAATAAAAAACTCTCACAGTCTTGTTAAATTTTATAAAAGGCGTGAAAATAAGCTTTTGAACGAAATCGACAAAAGAGTACTAGTACTTTACTGATGCACTTTTTCAGTTTTTTTTTCGATTTTCTCTAAATTCGCTTCAACGATTTTGATTAAAATTCAAAAATCAAATATTTTTTAGATCTTCTTTAAAATGTAGGCCCTACCAATATTTAATATTTAAAATGAAAGAGTGTGGATGTAGTCCAATAATTATATTAAGAATAACGCTATCTCGTAGTTTATTTTTTGGACAGGTTTAACGGATGGTATGTATATACAGTGCCTGACAAAACTAAAGCAACTGAGTCGGAATGTTCGGGTTTTCATCTTTTAAGCGGTTATTACTCCGTTCGTTTATAATGGATTATAATGATTGAGGGGTCTCTGAATTCTCTGAAGAATTCTTAATAAAATGACGTACTATACATGGTATATTTTTATTTATTTCAAAAATTAGAAACAAAAATCTACAAAAAGAAAAAAAATAAGAAGAAAAGCGGATTGACAAAACTAAAGCAACTCAAGTGATTGAATGTATAAAAAGGGAAAATTTCTTATTATTATTAATTAATTTCTTAATATTTTGTAATAAATCCATTGTAGTCGATGACAGCCTGTCATCTGAGGGGCATTGAAGAAATTAAACTGTTAATACAGTGATAAAAGTACAGTAATCGACAACAATCAACATGGCTCGCACAAAATGTCGCGATTATTTTAAAATGAATATTATTGATGAATTTTTAAGTAGAATATCCCAAAATGATATTACCACATAATATTCCATTAATAAATTCGTTATTTCTCGATGAATAAAAAAATATAAAGAGAAAGGAACTGTGAAAACAGTTCATGCGGGTGGGAGATCCCGAAAAACATCGCCGTGAACTGACGCTATGAGTGTAAGGGAAGTTAAAGAATGCCAGCAATTAATCCCAGAGAAGTTGTAAATGACCTCAAATGATCATTTCTCCACAGATGCAGGCCGAAGAGCAAGAGAAGCATGGTCATAGTGCTACGCAACCTGCAGAAAAGCCCTAGATCAGAGAGGAACATCGGCGGGCTAGGCTAAAATTTGCCAAGGAGCATTTCGGAGGGGGACTTCGGAGAAAACGTGATTCAAGTAAAGTCGAGGTTTTTGTGAGCTCCATCAAAAAGTTGGAAAACAGTGGTATTTTTTAGTAGTTTTTTTGTGTGTGTGTTGCTAGTGTGAAGATCAGATTATTTCGCTCCTGGCGATGTGAATTACGCCCTTGTTTTGGATCTCCTCTTTTCTGAGAACTCAAAATAAATTTGCAAAATAAATGCAAATTTTCTAAGGTGATAAGACAACGCTTTGGTAAAGGGGAACGGAGGAAAGGAGGAGGAGTGAGGCGACCGGCGATAGACAAAACAGGGGGACGAGGAAGAGGCATCGTTGTGCGGCGGTCGAGTTGTGCGTCACTCATATACACTCCAAGATAAAATAAAAGAGGGAGGAGCGAGGCGACTGGTGATAGACAAAACAGGGGGGCGAGGAAGAGGCATCGTCGTTCGACGGACGAGTCGTGCGTCGCGCAGATACACTCCGATCCAGAGCGCCATATAAAATTTAACATACGATGACGGGGGGAAAAGGAGGATCATCGAAGGGACCCCCAAAATGCGGGTGGATCCAGACAAGAAAATCAACCCTCAAAGGGTCAACAAACGTTGGAAAAATTCGGGATGCAAGACCCTTTTAGTAGGCGAGGAGCGGTACAGAGGACACCGCCCGAATCGAGCCAAGAAGCTAAGAAGGCAAAGTTTGAAGAGCTTAATAAAAATGAAACTATTCAAGAGACTTTGAATAAGATACTCGAAAAGTTAGAAGAAAAAAACAGAGATTTGGAGACGGAGATCCGAGCACTGAGAGAGGAATTGAGAGAGGAGAGGAGGGAGAGGGAGGCGGAGAGAGCTGAGTGGGGAGAGATTGTAAGAGAAATCAAAAATGAATTGAACTATTACAAATACAAACTAGAGAGATTAGAGAGAAGAGAGAGAATGAAGAATATCATAATACACGGAGTAGAAGAGAGGGAAGACGAGAATGTCGAGAAGATTGTTGAAGATATTTGTACAAGAAAATTAGATGTGCCAGGATTTGAGGCTAGGTCAGTGGTAAGGTTAGGTAATAAAAGCCATAATAAAAAAAGACCAATTTTAGTAAAGATCGATAACCTAGAGATCAAAAGGAAGTTGTTTAAAGAAAAAAGTAAACTCAAAGGCTCGAACATATTTATTGATAACGATTTGTCCAGAGAAGAGAGAGAGTCAAGACAGAGAAAGTTAAATATGATAGGAAGACTGAGAAAAGAAAAGAACAATGCAAGATTAGTGGGTGATAAAATAATGATGGAGGGTGTACTGTATAAGTTAGTTGAAGGAGAAAATTGGGGTGAGGACAGGATAGAAAAGATGGAAAACCAAAAAAACGACGGAAGAAGACCTTGGCCGAGCAAGGAGGGGAAGATTCGGGAAGAGAGTATATAGTGGAGGAGGAACACAACACCGGACGGACAAAAATGATAATATGGAACACGGCTGGAATATATAATAAGGACAATGAATTTTGGAACTATGCAAATGAATTTCACGTTTTAATATTTGTCGAAACCTGGATAGAGAAAATAAACCAATTATGGTTGAAAAAAAAGTTGAACAATAGATATTTTTACGAATTGGAGTTTGCTACGAGAGAAAAAAGGAGAGGAAGGGCCAAGGGTGGACAATTGATCGCCATAAGAAACGAGTTAAAAGACTCATATAAGATTGAAAAGTGGGAAGGAGGTTTAAAAATACTCTGGAAGAAAAAGGAAGATCAGGGAGTAATCCTGGCAGTCTATAATAATAAGGGGATGGCCAAAATGGCGAAAATAATAAATGATGAAGTAGAAGAAAAAATAACTTCAGGAATAAACCTAACGATCGTAGGTGACCTAAATGCGAGGGTTGGGAAAGAGCAAGGAATTGATGAAGAAGAAAGGAGATCAGAAGACAAATATATAAATGAAGAAGGGAGAAGACTACTCACCCTCTGCGCTGAACATGGTTTGAGTATACTGAATGGGAACTGTGAAGGGGATGCGGAGGGAAAATTCACGTTCATCGGAGGCCAGGGGTCCTCGGTGGTAGATTATGTCTTGGTGAGCGAAAAACATGGGTTTATTAAAGACATGAAAGTAGAAGAAAACCCACACTCGGATCTCCAGCCTCTGGTGGTGACAATAGACGAAGGGAGGATAATAGAACGAAAAAAACCGAAAAGGAGAGAAATACTCAGATGGAACGAGAGAAAAGAAAGCGAATTTAGACAATACTTAGACCAGGAATGGAAACAAGTTGGATGGGAAGCATTGGACAGTAACGTCAAAGTAGAAAGGTTAACAGAAATATTGAGGAACATAGCGAGGCGTTTAAGATTAAGAAGAATCCCGAAAGAGAGGGAATGGTATAGTCGGGAATGCGTAGAAAAAAGGAAGGAAGTCTGGAAATACCTTAGAATGTTCCGAACCAGCCATAGGGAGGCGCATAGAATACAATACATTGCTAAGAAGAGAGAACTCAAACAGGTAATAAGAAAGCAGAAAACAAAGGAAAAGGAGGACAATTGGAAAATAATCAGGGATAGCAGAAACAATAAAGAGTTTTGGAAGCAGATAAATAGGTTGAGAGCCAAGAGAAAAAATTCGATACCCGAAGAAAGTATAAATATAGAGGAGTGGAGGACTCATTTTATGAAGCTTTTACGCGGGACGGACGGCTATGAGGAGGGAGGGTTAGCCCCAATTTCTGACGATAGAGGAGCAGAGGACAACTCAGGTATCAACAGGGATATAGAAATAGAAGAACTAAATGAAGCAATTAGAAACATGAAGGGCAAGACACCGGGTGAAGATGAAATTTTAAATGAATATCTTAAGATGCTAGATCAAGAGAAAAGAATAGAAGTGCTGAAAGTTTTAAACGATATATGGTACCGAGGGAGGATACCAGATAACTGGAGGATATCCGAAATTATAGCTATTCATAAAAATGGTTCAACTAGTGACCCAAATAATTATCGTGGCATCTCCTTGCTGAGCAACTTGTATAAACTGATGGCTAACATACTGAACAAGAGGCTTAGAATTTGGTGTGAAGCCGAGAAAATTTTCTCAGAAAGCCAGGCCGGTTTCCGACAGCTGCACAGTACGGGTGACAATATATTCATTTTGAACACTTTGATAAGCGAGAAATTAAAGCGAAAGAAAGGGAAACTGTACTCAATGTTCATCGATCTTAGGGCAGCATTCGATTCGGTAGACAGGGCGAAACTGATATCCAAACTAGAAAATATGGGTTTGAAAGGCAGAATCCTTAGATTCATAGCGGACATCTACAAGAAAACTAAATGTAGGATAAAAACGAATGGAGCTATTTCGAAAGACTTCTTCACAGGCCGAGGTGTAAGGCAGGGCTGCCCGCTGAGTCCCCTCCTTTTCAATATCTACCTGGAAGATTTGGATAAAGAACTGGAGAAGAGAAGAGAGGGAGGAACGGTCATAGGAGATGTCAAAATCTATTGTCTGAAATATGCCGACGATATAGTTATCATTTCGGATGATAGGGAGGGCTTATCGGACATGATAAAAATCACAGATAGCTACATTAAGAAAATGGGGATGAAAATAAATACTAAAAAATCGAAGATAATGATTTTCAAGAAGGGAGGGGGAAGAAATAAAAAGTCTGAAAGATGGGCCTTGGATGGAGAAGACATCGAGGTGGTAAAACAATACAACTATTTGGGACACATGTTTTCGTCAAGTGGAGTGTCCAACCTACATATTAAAACCCAGGCGGGGAAAAGTATGGCTGTGGTGAACCAACTATGGGGAATATGGAGAAGGAACGGTCTGAGTGGACTGAAGGAGAAGATGAATCTCTACGAGACGCTTGTTTACTCCATACAATCCTATGGATTGGAAAGCTGGGGGTGGAAGAGGTCTGAAGAGATGGAAAGAGTTTTAGGAAGGTACGCAAAAGGAATACTTGGTGTTGATCGTAACACCCCTACCTATATGTGGAAGATGGAAGCAGGACTGTTAAGCGTAGAGACGAGAAACTTCGGCAGGATGGTGAAGATGGTCATGAGAATTATGAATATGGAAGAAACGAGGTGGCCCAAAGTCTGTCTCCGAGAGTGTTTAAGGGGAATTGCGAACAACGATCCTTCAGCCTGGGGAAGAGATATGGAGAAAGCTCTGAAGACAGTGGGATGCCGGAACGCCCTTAGTCTGCTGCTACAAGACAAGAGAGAAGAATCAAAGACCTGCCTGGAGGACGCTGTAAAGAGAAAAATTGACCAGGAACTCCAGCTGAATTGGGGGAAGATAGATGCCTCAGGATATTGCCCATTTTATAGGAAAATAAAGAAAGAAGTGGGACGAGAAGAATACCTCATCAAAGATATCAATACGAAGAACCAGGTGATATGGTGTAGGATGAGGATGGGCAATGGCCTGGCGGACAGCGAAAGCTGGCAAGAAGACAGGGAATGTAGCATTTGCCATCGGGGGGCCGTGTCGCTGGACCACGTCTTCGAGTGCGAGGAGGTAAAGAAGAACCTAGACAACTCCACAAGAAAGAAGATAGAAGAATTAAAGACAGCGGTGGTGAGAAGAGAGGGTTGGCAACAGCAGCTGCTGGGAGAGGTTAAAGAAGACTTGATAAAGGTTTGGGAGACACGGGAGAGGATGAAAAGGCGGCCTGACTAAAAGAGAAGATTTCAGAACAAACTTCTATTTTAACTTCATTTCATTCAATTAAAGATTGTATTTAAAATTTTTAAATTTCTATAAGTTTAAATGTAAAAATCCCCAAACCCTGAATAGGGAGGGGCGAAGTCAATAAATAAATAAATAAATAAATAACCGCTTAAAAGATGAAAACCCGAACATTCCGACTCAGTTGCTTTAGTTTTGTCAGGCACTGTATAATCAAAAATTTTTTAATAATTTATTAGTTCTTGACAGATGCATTACTGTTTCGGCCCAACTCATCAGCCATCTTCAGAACTGGAAAAATGTTCATAACATTAAACACTTCATCAAAATATGATTATACAAACATGTGAATAATGATTAAATTAAATAAAACTATATGACTTTTTACACTTTTTTATTTAATTTAATCATTATTCACATGTTTGTATAATCATATTTTGATGAAGTGTTTAATGTTATAAACATTTTTCCAGTTCTGAAGATGGCTGTTGAGTTGGGCCGAAACAGTAATGCAAGAACTAATAAATTATTAAAAATTTTAATAATTTTTTGATTATATATATTACATACCATGAGTAAATCCTGTCCAAAAAATAAACTACGAGATAGCGTTATTCTTCATTTAATAGAATTTATTTGACAACTGCCAGATGAAGGACGCGACTGGCTTCCGAAACGTCGACAATTAAATGATATGACTGTAATTTTCGTATAAATTTGAATTTGAAAGTCTATGCTTATAAACAATCAATAATTATTACTTACTTGTTAGACCAAGCCTTTATATTAGAGGCTTGTTTTATACAAAATTTCAACAGAAATGTGAAAGGACCAATTTGAAACAAAAATTAGATACCAAAGTGAGGTCGCAGCCAATTCTATGATAATATGGTTTCTGTTCTGGTAATAAGTGCAAATCGACAAGAACCTGTTCAAATAATTGGTATTAAAATATTTACAAATGGGAGAAAAAGATTACGAGTTTATAATAAAAACTAAATATTTATATTTATTTGGCTTTAAGAACATTAACATTTTTTTTTTTAATGTTTTTTTTTTCATTAATTAAAATTCTTTTAAAAGAGAGAAGATTTATACAAGTGATAATAGGGGGGACGTATTTTGAAGAGATTTATTTTTGTTGCCATTTAAAAATCAACAATTTTGTGTGGGAAGAAATTGAACCTTCTCATTTACTAGATAGGGTGATTTGCGTTTTTTCAAGAGGGGGATAAATTTTTTTTTTTTAAGTACCTATAAACAAAAAGGGCAGTTGAACTCAGCCCCAATAGGTCCAGGTCAATAAAGCTTGGATACATTTAATTAAATTATTTCAGATTATAATTATAAAGAAATATGAATTTAAAAAATCCCACACGCCCCGAAATACCTCGAAAATTTGTAATTTTAATAAAAAATAATAATAAAGGTTATATGTATTAGGTTTTATTTATAAAAACATACGATCTACATCTCATCGTTTCAATGCCCAATTAAAAATTAAACTATTAATAATAATATAATTGGGCATGTAATTAATTATAATTTAATTAATTACATGCTCAATAAAATATTATTTTAATTGGGCAGTCAACAGCAAGGTCTTTAAATACAAAGTTTGGCCAGAAATTAGTAAACAAACAATTTTCCGGTCACAGTTTTTGATTGGTCCACGTCCTCGCTTGTATTTTTCTGTTTGGCGTTGTTGACTGCACATAACCTAGTTCACATTCATTTTGTTTTATTTGCAAATTGTATAGTTTCTGACTAAACTAATTTAAACCCTGGTATTTACACTGCTTTATTAATAAAATATGCCGTGTATAAATTGTTTGTTTCGAACGATTTTTTACATCCAAAAGGGGCAGTTGACCTCAGCCCCAATATAGGTCCAGGTTAATAAAGCTTGGATTCATTTAATTAAATTATTTCTTAAAGCAACTAAACTATTCAAATAGAAACAGAAACAGATTATAATTATAAAGAAATAGGAATTTAAAAAAATCTGCCATACCACGAAATAGCTCGAAAATTTGTAATTGTAATAAAAAATAAGGGTTATATGTAGTAGGTTCTATCTATAAAAACATACAATCTACATCTCATTGTTTTAATACCCAATTAAAAATTAAAATATTAATAATGATAATTGGGCATGTAATTAATTATAATTTAATTCTGTTCGACAGGTGAAACTATAACCCCTAAATTATAAAATAATTTTAATAATATCTGGACAATGGGGCGGGATTCGTGCCTCGTCTCTCCCACCCCGCAACAAAATTGTCTGTTTTTTGTTCATCAAAAAAAAAAAAGAATTCAGAAATAATTCTGAATCCTCAAATTAAATGATATTAAAAAAAAAAAATAATAATAATAATAATAAAAAAGCAGCTCACCAAGAAACGTGAAGAGATTAAGAAGAGAGAATAGATGGAAGAAGAAAAAAAGAGCTTGTTGGTCGAATAGATCGATAGAAGTAGCCAATGGTGGTTATAATAGAAATAAATACTTTTGATCATTCAACTTCTGCGAATTGATCTCTCTCTTTTCTCTCTTTTTTCTTATTCCTTTGTATCCGTTTCTTTCTAACAAGTTGAAGAAATTAACTTCTTTTGCTATCTTCTTTTTTGATCATTAAATACCAGAGAGAAAGAGCGAAACTTTCTTTTTTTTTAAGGCTAACTACTTCTTTAAGAATTATGAAATAATTTCATGAATGTGAAAAAGAATTTAAATAACACGATATGCAATGCAATCCCTAATTATCTATTAAAGTCCGCCTGCGCTGCTTCACTCTTTTCACATCGAATAAAAAAGGCATAGTTTTTTAATTTTAAATGGCGTTAGGGGTCTTAAAAAATTTAACCAAAAAGCCTAATTAATACGAAAATTTGTCAACAGATGGCAGGATAGTAGGGCTATATTTAATCTCATGTATTTATTAGATTTTTCGTTGA